>CAJPEX010000453.1:0-60357 GCA_905338405.1 Notodromas monacha
AACGTCGATTATCCCCATAAAATATACGTATTGAGGATCGTTACCTGTGGTGGTAATTTTAAATTTTAGGCAGGACATGACATCACTCGCTAATATTCGTACCAACGTTCTGAATGCGCACCATTACGATACAGCACTCGCGTGCAATCAAACAAAAATTGCTATATTCAAAAGGAAGTAAAGTACTGTACTCAATTTTCAGAATTTAGCTTTATCTGAACGTTATCTCAATTAGGCTTTCAATTTTATAATTAAGGAATCCAGAACAAATGATCCAGGGATTCGGTTAATATTTTTCCAACAGTACAATAATCGAAACGATTAAAGTACTTCGATTTTTCTTTTGAAACACCACTGGAATTCCTTATTCAATTCATCCTTATCCTTTTCGTTGTCTTCAAAAACTAAAAGCGCTGCTTTAAAGTCGCCTTATAAGACTTCTATTGCAAGACTTAAAGTTTTAATGGGTCTTTTGGGGCTATTACAAGCCTGAAAAATACGTTACCGAGTTCGTGCTGCTTCTCTTCGCGAAATAAACGTCAAAGCCCAGACAGAACAGCGATTAATGCAAATAATGTGCTTGAAAAGACAAATGTTCGTGGTCCCTCAATAAGTAAAAAAAATGGGGGCAACTTCTTTGGCATTGATTTAAGAAAAAGACGGAACTGCGCACTTCCATAAAAAGTGCATCGTCTACCACGCCTTATTTTTCTATGCACAATTTACTTCGGTTCCCTCGAGAGAAACTACCTGCAATACTGTTGGAAAAACGCAAATAAAGTGACTCACCGACGCTGGGTATGGCATAGAGATCGGTGTGAGGGTCAATCTGTCCATTCGACAAAGCCCTGGGGCGGCCATGGGATGTCAAAGGACTGTCTGGCGGCGTCCCGTGCCGTAATGATCTTAGAGGTGGCGGCTGCTCTCTAGCACCTCGACGAGGAGGTCTGGGTGACGAAAGCAGAGGTAGAAAAACTCGTGCTTACAAAGGTTGTGTAATGTGTCTTTGCGTGAATCAGTAGAAATAATATCACACTTCCGAAAAATCTTAAGAAAATGGCAACCCAAGTATTTTAATAGTAGATGCAATGAATCCAAATCAAATTCATTAAAATCTTCCATTTTCCGCCATTAAAACTTGAAGTACTACTGATTTAAACATAAAGAAGTTGGTATTCATGTCGCAATCATATCTTCCGATTAAAAACTAGTCGCAGCACAACCTCTCGAAAATACTGAATCAACTTTTACTAAGGCAGAAGAAATCACGAAATGTAAACAGAAGATCAACACATTCCGAAACGAAGTCAAAATTGATAAGGCAGATAGAACAATGAAATTTTGCGGGAATTAAATTTAAATTTTTTTTCAGACCTCGGATATTTAAAAAAAAATCACATCTTTCGGAAAGTAAGGGGAAGAGCTAGGAAAAATTTGTTTTGATACAGTACTTTCAAATTTTCGAAAGGCTCGTGAATATGAGAAAAATATAGGAATTTGGATGCGGGAATAAATAATTGAAGGTCAGAAACGAACCTTCATATTCCTCAGGCTCCAAAACGTCGCAATCTTCTCGCTCCGCGCGCTCGCAGTCGTGAACACCCAACAACAACGAATAATCCATCACATGCACTTTGGTAAGGAACTGCAATTATGAATAATGAACAAAGCAGAAAACGAACTTGAGTCTTTTCTGAACCAAAACAGAAATCAAAGTACTGGCTNTAATTGAACAAAAGTTTAGAAACCCATTATATACACGAACGCTTCAACGAGAAATAATGGGTCTCCAAAAAAAGATTTTTTTGTGCAGCAAGAAAATTCCAGCTGTCTAGATTATATAAATGACGAGCCAAAATACGTCTCCATGAATAAATTGAACGCTTCATTAACCGAAAATTCGTCCTGAAGGAATTTTCAATTTCAGGAAGGAACCTCGACGTCAAAAATAAACCTCAACTTCTGTAAAAACTTCAATGGAATTTCAGCCACTACACACTACATTCTTAGAAACCTTCCACTTTAGTCTCAATTTCGATACTTTCACAGATCATTTTACTAAGAAAAAAATAATAACCAGCGATTTCATGATACAGTATTTCAATTGAAAATTCGAACAGAAAATATTAAAATGTAACTCACACGTGAACTTTAAAATTGGCGCTGAAAATATTTCGCATCACAACAAAATAGTGCTCAACGTTCTCAACAGTCAGCCTGTACATTCCCATGTACTGCGGCAAAAGCGTCTTCCCATGCCTTTCAACGACGTACTAGAAACAAAATGATTTTAATTAGATCACCTGAGTAAAAACCGATTGAGCATTTAATCGAGAAAATCATACCTGATGATACGGTTTCAACAAAGAATGCATCTGCTCAACTTCCTCGCGAGTCAGCATTTTAATCACGAAAAGCTGATCATGACTGAGATAAAACTTTGCTCCACCTCTGCCAAAAGCTTTAACTGCGATCGGTTGCAGCGCAGTTAAACTTTCTCGGTAATCAAAATCGTCCATTCCAAAGCGTTCTCGAAGGTTTCGGAACACGATAGGACAATATTCCTTGAACTTGAAACGACTCACCATATTCTCTCTGGAAAGAAAGAAAATTTGTCTGTACAGTTACTTAAGGAAAAAAACTTGGAACACTAAATTTCGAACGATCATATGGTGAAAGTTTCCGAGCTGGGAAAAATAAGAATACTGTTTTAAAGACTAAAAATTTGAAAAAAAAACGGTTTCCCACATATCTGAACCAACATTCGGGAAAATATCGTAGTAAATATGAACGCTGGATGACGAAAAAAGAATTCGAGAACTAGCAAAATGTTTGCTTAAAAATTCGTCCAACAGGGACTAGTTTTTCAGGATGAATGTACTGTATGTGAAAAGCAAGCAAAAGTATTTGCGTGATTGGTATCAAAAATCGATTTCGACTCGAATGGCCCACATTCATATTTAATCATGACTGATCGTCAATTTTCGTATTTCTTATGCCTGTACTCAGGAAAAAAATATTTTGAGAAGCACCAAAACAATAGTGAGCGATAAAAAGATTCTTCGACGAAACGAAGTCCACTTAAATTGTGGGCATCCTTAATTTTCGTAGTGAGGCACCAAAACCTTTCCCCATACTTAAATTACCTGTAATGCAACAATAAGAAGTGAGTTTGGCCTAGCGTGTTATAACTTGGAAAACTCTTGTTTATATAATGTCATTTCATGACATAAATTCTTGACCTTTTGAATGAACAACTTCTCTACTAAAAGTTGAAACTAGAAACGTTTCCGAAACTTCAGCAGGGGCATAAGCATCACAGGTATGTTCACATGACTCAGTTCATTTATCTAAAGAAATATACAGTAGTGACTTAAATTGTACGTGAGATACAAAGTCAAGTCATACCGAGTGATTAACACCCCACATCAACACAGACAGAAGTGGCTCGTTCGCTCTGAACAGTTTCCGCTTCTGATGCTTCACGCGGATGTGCTTTTTCTTCATCTTGAAGCTGGCAGATCCGATAGTCGGCGTCATTTCACGCGACAGATTTTTTTCTCCACAATATCGATCAACAAAAATTAAAAAACAGACATAACAAAAACCTGTAAATAAAACAATTTGTAGTAAACTCGGGCAAAAAATTGAACTTGAACTTCATATAAGCGGGTCCTAACTATTCTGTAATTTATAAAAATCACCAGGATACAATTCCCATCACAAACATTAGTTCTAATCAAATTTCAACTGAGGTAGCAGCTCTCCAATTCTTGCAGATATTTTCTCTAGTCGTTCTGCTAGAGGAGAGCAGCCAGGTTACAAGTGCTATCGGTGACCGTTGAAATCAAGGAAGGGTACATCTTGGTTTGCTATGGGCCTCTTTTGGACGCTTAAATTAACAAACGTACATGAGTAATCTCATTTTATCAAGAAACTTTATAAAATGTAAAAAATTTTCGAAAATATGTCATGAAAAATCATTGCCGTCGTTTCGAAAAATTAGTCCATAACAAATTTCAACCCTTAATTTATTTTTCTGTAGAACTATTATTGTTCTATACCAGAACAAAAACTTGGTCGAGAAATTCGGAATGAAAGAACATTGAAGCTTACAGGTTGTCGACGAGGAATAAAGCAAGTACAGTACAGCGTTAATGCTGAAGGAATATAAAAACAATTTTGTATCTACCGAGCATCTAGATAAAAAAAAATCTGATTCATTTAGTCAACAAAGAAACTCAAGTAGAGTTTGAACTGTGTGTCGTCAAAATGATTATTTATGCTTGGTGAGATGCTTGGATACTTGATGGAAAAGAAACCATAAGATAATGAAAAAAAAAACCTTAGATTACATGCATTATTAATGGTTGATTCTGAGTTTTTCATTTATTTTCCGAAGAAAAAAATTTACCTCGAGAGATGATCCCAAAACGATTAGTCCATCACTGAGCCCAATACGATTCTTAACGTCGTCAACCAAACGTTTGGGAATATTGTCCCCAAAAAATACGATGCTAGGCTGCAAATTGCCGGTCAAACATTTCGGACAGCTTGGCACAATGAAATTCAGAAAATCTTCATCAGACAACTCTACATCTGCGTCAGGGCGAACAGAAGCAGTGGAAGTCACTTGAGGCAACCTGGCTGCCAATTCAGGATTCATTTCCAGCAGAATCTTTTGGAACTCAGATCGCGGCTGCGTGTACGGACACTGCAAGCACCTGGCGATAACAATTAAATACTCTGTATTTTTAGCTTCATCCCCTCGCAGAAACACGTTGATCAATTTACCTTACAGTGTAGCCATTTCCGTGAAGATCAACAACATCAATCGAACCTGCTTTTTGGTGCAATCTGTCCACATTTTGCGTCACAGTTGCCACCAATCTTCCAGTTTTCTCCCAGTTTGCCACAGAAATATGGCCCCGGTTAGGCTGCAGTTTCGAAAAACGATCCCAACCAGCAAAATTCCGAGCCCAATACCTGGGAAATACGAAGCAGTTCTCAAAATCGATAAGTTACATTAGCTTGGTGAGGTTCGTCAGGTGTTGTCTCAGGTTAGGTGGGGATTTTATAAAGCTATCAAAATTGTTCGTCATGAATTGGTGTCAGGTTAGGTTCGTTTAGTGCTAGATTTTGTTACTTCGATGTAGGATTAGGTAGAGTATCATGGCTGCAACACCGATAAGCAGAACTTTTTTTAAAGGGCGTTTAATATAAATACTTCAAAGTTGCACGATTAATAATTAATTTTGATCACCTCTTTCTGACAGCGGCTTTTGACACAAATTCATGGAATTGAACTGGTCGTCTGTCCGTCGTGGCATACATTCCAACTTTCTCAGATCGGTAGTCGGGAATACCGCTTTCAGTTGACATTCCAGCACCAGTCAACACAAACACGCGTTTCACCGAGTCCAGAAACTTCTGCAAGTTATGGACATCTTCTCCTTTGGGTTTCACATGCGGTGGAACATAGCGCATCAACGCGCCTGCGGCACTCATGATATTGCACGTGTTGATAATTTGTACACCTGTTCAATTTATAAAAAATTATCTGTGAATGCAGCTTCAATTTGTCATCTACCGTGTGAAGTACAGCACGCACCTATATGTCATTTACACTGGAAACCGGCATCCACCTCAATTACACTAAAATAATTAAAATGTTTACTGATCTCCTGCAAAATAATGAATACTGTATTGAGTAAGTTTGAGGAAACCAAGGAAAGTCTGAGTTGACTCTAAAAATGTTAAGCTCTCTGTAGCAGCTTCTTTCAATACACAAGGCTACAGTTCAACAAGGAAAAAGCTTTCACATCTTATGGAACTCCCGAAGAAAATTACAAGAAAATCTTAATTTAGATACTGAAGAGTTTTAAATCGTAACGAATATCTGTTGGACTGAGACCCCTTGAAAACTTGATGATTACATACATTGCAATAAACCCTTTTTCTTCGTATCGTTAGGATGAGACTTAACCACTGGTCTTTTGTACATTTTAACATGGTTCAGCAAAAATTTGAGCAGTGGTCACAACATGATTAAATATCACTCATTTGAAAAAATTACTCAATCTTTCAAAAAAACTACAGTATAACAGAGGAGTCACAGCTTGAAAGAATTGCGAGAGAAGCGAGATACGAGTTTCGCAGTGGACGACATACAGATAGCTTCCTCAGCGTGGTGGATAACACACTGAAAATAAACGGATTCTTCGTATAAAATACCACAAGGAACAAATAAAACAAAGCAAATCGACATTGCACTGAGTTCCAATTACCCGAACTTCAACTTCACACGAATAAATTTCAACTACAAACGTCACTCGCGTTTCGCCGAGTCCGTTTCATGCCTAGTATGACGGGGACGGTCAGCTTCTTTCTCCGCGACCGAAGCTGCGTAGACAAGCACTCCCAACACCATGCACAGTGTGAAGAGCACGCCGGTTTCTAACCGGAACTGACTACATCCGTTTCATGCCTAGTATGACGGGGACGGTCAGCTTCTTTCTCCGCGACCGAAGCTGCGTAGACAAGCACTCCCAACACCATGCACAGTGTAAAGAGCACGCCGGTTTCTAACCGGAACTGACTACTTGCCTGACTCTTGATGGTTCTATCATATTTATTCACAGCGTACGAAGAAGAGCTTGCGTTGAGTGACATTACACGAACGATCTTTATTTATCTTTTTCATTCCTGTAGGTACTCAAAATTTTTACTACGACGAAAGTTTAAATATACCTCTCGAAAGGATATCACTCCGAAGCTCTCTTTCCATCTGCTATACTTTAATAACCATACAATACTTGTAAGACGTAAGACGCGTCATGGGATAAGAATTTAATCCACATAATTTTTCGGCAAACATCAACGGACCTCTACGCCAATTTTTTAAGTTCCATTCATTACATTTGTAGAGCGTTAATTCATCGAAACCACGCAAATATACAAAACATAACCAACTACACAAAATTCAAATAGCTATGTACGTTGAAAAATGTCCTTGTCCGCTAATGATAGACGGGGAAGAAAAGTCGACATCGAAATATCCTACCTGCCAGGCGTCGTAATCATACACGCGGGTCTGTCCGGACATTTTTACAGGTTTCGAGGGTCCTTTCTGCGTCCCTGGTTGACTATGACGTTTCACTTCAGCAAAATCACTGCGAGCATTCTTTCTAGTGTGATGGAAGCCATCGGCAGTGTGCAATAACCCTCGGTCGTACAATCTTCTCAACTGCAGATTTCCAAGCACCTGATATGCTTCTGAAATCTCGCGGAACTTCTGCACTGAGATATCATCTTGCTTCGTATCCGGGTGGTAAATCTAGGGAGAGCCCTTCTTGTCAATATTTGCCTTCTTAGCGCCAGCTCATTATTTCCATGTGTTTTTGACAAATAAGGCTGGATCAAATTGGTTCTTAGGTTGATCAGAATCAACATGCTCTAAATTTTCTAAAGAAATTATAGCAAGTGTTTCTTTTCGCGGAACATGTGCTTGAATAATGCGGGGGCAAAACCAAGAACATGGGTGTATCTTGAAAAGAAAATCTTTTGAATTAAAATAAAAACGTGGGAAGTTCTAAATTAACATAAATGATCCGAATAATGGGATGATTAAGCGCGTTTCCTGCACACATGTTTGAGCACGCATAAAAGCTTACCCGTCAAATCACAGTACAAAATCGCACGGACTCACCTTCGACAGCTTGTAATACGCTTTCTTGATTTCAGCATGCGTAGCGCCTTTACTGACCCCGAGCAATTGGTAGTACGACTGTTCTACAGCTGCTGCGGTTGCAAAACTCACGAAGTAACTCAAATCCTGCATCAGAAGCCCTCCAGGATCTAACAGCGTGGACTTCTACTTCAACTTCACTCCTCACCCCAGGGACGAAATTCGACCCACTTCCAGCTCCCCACTTCGTCCTGTGACACTTGCCCCGAGGTACAGCTGGATTGGTGGACCATTACTTTACAATGATCAGTGAGACTGATAGCAGTTCGTGAAAATAAGCTAGATGTCACTGTGAGTCGTTGCGGGACATTTTCATAACGCATGCCCGGTCAAGAACAAGACGAGGACATGCATGGTAGTTAATCCTGTTCCGATTACATATTTACCAAGTCTGTAATGCGAATTGTATCACATATTGTGCATTCCGCATGTAGGTACTGCACTTACTGTATACAATGACGAAGATAGAAATATGCCCACAGTTGAAGCAATGTGGGCTGACTGCTACTGCTGCAAGGTGAGCTTGAGCATCAGGTTAGATTGCAAGCATCAAGTTTGCAGAAAATAAATCACTTTGGTTCGTCCATGAAAACGGCGTTATTTTTATTGAAATACGCCAGTCAAAAAGTTTTTAAAATGTGTACTGTATACGTCATCAGCAGTCATCACGAAGTAATGAAAAGATATAAAACATAAACATCGCGAGGCTCTCAACGAAGTTCAAGAATCCGCACAATTATATTGTCAGATTCATGTGACAGGCTCGTCGACATAAAACCGTGTTCTTGATCACTGCTGCTTTCGAGGTCCGGGGCACCGGAGAATTGAGTAGCTCCGGTACGACTCGGACTGATGGTCCTGGATTCACTCAGGTCATCTTCGTCAATTTCTTCGTCCATATCCTCTTCTTCTCTTTCGTCAACTTGAGCATAATTGTCTTCATCGTAAACCCAGGATCGGTTTTCACTGGTCTCGGACTCCAGCTCGTAGTCAGCCAACTGCTCAAAGGATAGAGGGTTCCAAAATGTTTCAAAACTGCTAAAAAACTGGCTTACTGAATGCAAAAATTAATCATAAATAATCAACAGGTGTTTCCTGGAACCTAATCGTTTTAAACTACAGTATGTGATTTCTCTTCGGAAAATACTCAGAAGATTCTGCGGAAGTCATATCTCCCTTCTAAACTTGAAATTCCATATAAAAGCGAGAGTTGAGTCAATGCTTAGTTCATTTTTGTTCAATGACATTTTCTTGATTTTTGGCAAGAAAAATGCATATACTGTATGTGAAGTTCGCTGAGTAATTAGCAAGAACTGAGGATCTGGGCAATTAATGGGAAGTTAACTTATTCTTGAATTTCAGGGTTATAACGTACTGTAGTGTAACTCAGCAACTAATTTACTAAGTGCACCTTTTTCAACGCAAAATCTAGACGCAGGTGCGCGTTTTGTATAAATGATGATTTATATGATTAATTAATTAGTTTGAAGTTTAGATTTTTAGTTTCAGAATTCCAAAAATTATTTTCCCGATTTAGCCCGGCGACACCTGGAAACACAAATTAAAACACGAAACAAACTTTGATCGAAATCGATTTAATTGAATCATTCGTTGATCTTGAGTTTAGATTTTTCTTTTCTTCAGTATTCGAAATACAGCACTGCTACAATGTTGCCCACCGACATTTGGAAAAACAAATATAAATGCAATCTTAGATAAAACCAAATATTTCATATTGAATTGAAATACGCCGGTATCGAATTGTATTAGGGAACATTGAATTGAATTGCATTTTACTCAGAAACTGAGTTCAGATTTGCAGCTTCCGTGATTTTCTCAATGGCTTTCCGATGTTACCCGCCGACACTTGAAGATAAACACTAAATTACGAAAACAAATTTCGTCCACAACTATTACCGAGAATGAAATTTTCCGTAAGTTTGAATTCAGATCTTCAATTTCCGCATTTTTTTTTTTATATTTGACAACAGTGTCCACCGACACTCGGAAAGGCGAAGGAAAATACTTTATCGCACAAAAGAATAATTTTCATATGAATCTGAAGATATTTGTGGCTTCTGTATTTTTTCCAAAGCTGTTCGGATGTTGTTGTTCAGGGACCCCCAAAGACACCCAAAACGAGAGTCGCCACTTGCCTCGCTGTCATTTTCCCCGGGACTACCGGCACTGAGCGGCGGCGGAGGGGCAGCCGCCAGTTCGTACCGCTCGGTCTGGACGCGGTACAGGCCGTCTTCACCGCGCAAATACGTGTGTCGCTTGTAGCGATCCGGCAAAGTAATACCGTGCTGTTTCTTCAGGTGTTGAGTCAACACGCTTCCACGAGTCCATCTTCCTTCGCAAACGTGACACACGTAAACCCGCTTCTCCGCCCCACTGTGTTCCTGCAAAGTAGAAGAAAATCCGTTGAGACATGAACAACTCGACAATACATTCTACGACACAATTTCAATCCACATTCAGGGGGATCAGAACATTTCGGACCGGTTTTTCAAAAACACTTCACAAATAATAGAGGATTCAAATTTGAATTTACTCTCTCACGAAACTTCAATTATCCGTTATCGAATAATATTTCATATCCTTATTCGTCACATTATATTTCGATTTTTAAAAATTTCAAAAATTGCAGAGACAGTGAGGAAAGTCCCCTTGAACAGTATCCTTGCCAAAAATAAAAATGGCCAAGTCAAGCAGGTCAAACAAATGCAACTCAAGTACAGTACCTGTATCATATGATAAGAAAATTTGAGAATATTGGATGAAAATTGCATTACAGATATGTACATATTCGATTTTTTGTTCGTCTACTGTTTTCTCAACAACCGTACAGAAGAAAACCGACGAATTGACAGAATTAATCTCACATGTTTCTCGTGGTATAGTAGGGCTCGCTTATTCTTCGCACGGAAATCACACGTTGGTAATGGGCACATTATATCACTCGGTTCCTCCATATGGGTTTCCATGTGTCGATCATATTCAGCTTTCCGGGCACAGCTGCAATAAATCCAACATCAGATGTTTTGATCAACGCATTTTTTAAATGTTAAACCAATGAAGTGCACAAAAACACAGGAAGACGCAGTACAGCTCGTCAAATTTCATTGACCGAAAAAAAGGACTGACTAATTTGAACGAATAGAATTTTTAAATTGCAGTATACAGGTATCTGAAAAATCCTTTTAAAAACCATCTTTTGAATGTACGTAGTACTTTTTGTACACAGGATTTCCGCGAGTCGCCAAAAAAATTCCAAAGCAGGCTGATGAAACTTGGTCAATTTTTAGCAGTTATTCGGAATACGTAAAAAACAATATACGAATACCTGCCCAACTTTTTCACAAATCATTGTCAAAATTATTTCCACTCCTAATGACTCTAGAAGACACCAAGTAGAAGTCGCAGGATAAAAGATTTCCCAAGAATAGTTTTCTATGTTTTATGTGACTTAAAAAAGATTAAAAAAAAACTTGAAAATCTGTACACATGCGTGTCACCACATAAAAATTTCGGTGTAAAAAATTATTTTTGAACAGCCAAAATCATCGCCAGGCTTCAACTGTCAACATTGACTACAGGAAGGTATTCGTATGTGATTCTTGCTTGACCATCATGTAACTACAGCAAAATCCTATTACAACAAACTTATAACTGTTGTAAGGACTTGCGAAATTGTTTACTGATTAATTTATTAATATATTTTCAAAATAAATCACTAAAAAAAGTTTAAAGTTAAACATGCACATTGGCAGTATCTTGATTTTTTGTCTTTTTCAGGTTATTTACTCATGTTTGAAAAGCTCAGTAATATCGGAATCAATTACTTTCTTGAATATAAAGTAATGTACCGCATTTAATTTTTCTTTTCAAACGACTGATACCAAAATAGAGAAGCCATGTCGGAATCAACTCACGCATAATTGCAGTTGGGCTGCTGGCACACAAATGGACGCGTGGTGTTGTGTCGAAACAGGTAATGGTTGGCCATGGCCGATGGCGACGACAGCGTCAAGTGACACACGCTGCAGCAGTAGAGGTTGATGTGGCGGCGGGCGTGGTCTCGCAGGATACGCTCCGACGGAAAGCACTTGAAACAGTGGCGACACTTGTGCTCCGCCGACGTCGGGGCCTGGCGGCGGGCGTGCTCCCGCAGTTTCGACCGGCTGGCCAGGGCCAGGCCACAGGACGGACACGAAACGGTTTTCTCGCCGCTGTGTTTCCGCAGGTGCTCTACGAGTTTTGACCAGGTTTTACACTCCGTTCCGCTGTCACACTCTGCCAAAAAATGTGCACACTGTACATTCGTGCAGTACTTGGTGTCATTCCCTCGCTACTGCAGACCACACAAAAATGTCCGCTTAAAGGCAAGTTGCGAACTTCATACGGCAGAGTATTTCAAAATTTTGTCAAAAGAAGGTGAAAATATGTGAAAAGTGACGCAAAAATCTTGGCATCGGAAAAAAATGTTTTCAAAACGTGGGAAAAGAAAAAATTTTTGCATAATTTTCAGTTGGGTGCAATTCTTCCAAAAAATTAATTTTGTCAAGGAAAAATATTCAAGCCGCACTAGTCGAATATTTTGAAGTCGTGACATTACATTACATCAATGAAAATTTCAAGACTTAACAGTTCAGGAAAATTTTAAAGACGTAAGTGAGAATACAAATACCGTAAATGTACAGTTGCATCCAGTAATTTTTGAAAATTAATGAAACATATTTAAATATAAACGCAGACATGAACTTGAACAAAAAGCTCTCGTAAAATGGTGGGAACTTCTTTTTTCTTTGCAGAAATTTCAAAAAGAAATCAAAGCGTCCAGCAGGAATCAGTCCTGAAACCTTTTTACACAATCTTGGAATTTCATGCTCACCAGCCCAAAGACACGGAATCGGTGGAGGATCGTTGCGGACCTGATGGGCATGCCAACGCATGTGAGCAAAAAATGTCAGGATGTTGTCAAATTTAGCAGAGCAGTCGTCCCAACGACATTTCCACGGGTCTTCACAATCCAGCAAGAGCATCGCGGCTTTCACATACGGCTTCTTACAGACTAACGACTGATGAGAATTGAAAGAAAAATGTGTTTCGAACATGAGTTTACACAGTATTCCATCATATTTACGTGTTTTTTTCTGTTGTTTCTAGAATCATGAATTTGTGAATATTTTACTGACCGAAACCTTGATAATTTTTCTACGGAGCCAAGGCAATTTCGGCATACATTTTTTAAAAACGCTGGTTGTGAAGAATTTCGGGATTATTTCAGTTCATTTTCTTAAAATTCTGCATAAACTATTTTCTTCACCAATTTAACACCAGTGGTTGATTTTATTTTCTGCTTCCTGGTCAGTCATAGTTTAAAAATCAGGACGGTTGAAAGTTTTTTTTTTTCACAAATATACCGCAGATATTTTTTTTTGTATGCGCTAGAAAGGAAATAATTGAGACTAATACGGTAATTCGGAATGATCTGATAATTCAAGAATTATCAGCTACACGAGTTTCTTCTTGAAATAAATCGGACTGCGATCGAGTTTTTGAGGGTTTGGCAACGATAAACCAACATTTTCTGCATATCTTCACATCCTTGAGTTAATACATTCGTCGGATAGTGGAATTTCCATCAGTAAAGATCAATTCCATCAACTGAGGGAACACTTGAATTCTAGTCGTAACTTGTAATTCCACGCACAAATTGATGCAAAACACTCACTCCACTGCCTAGTTTGTTACAAAACTCGAGTCCCTGTGAGTGCAGCCACACAACGTAAGCATGAAGGGACAAATGACGGGCAAGTCTCTGTCTGTTGTTGAACCGAGGTCCTTCTCGATCTTCATTTGTTGGGCATCCGATCCAATTACATTCTCCAGTGTCCTCGCCTTCTTCAAATGAATGGCTTATCACATGTTTGCTGAAGGTCTCTGAACTAGAGTTTTCCTTTGCTGGACATTCGCAACCTTCCCAAGAACACACCAAAGATTTCTCTTTCATCGGACACCCTGTTCCCGCGCGAGATCCTTTCATTATCTGAGGGTGAAAATATTTTCAACAGAAGATCAATTTGTCGAGAGTTCGGAAGTGCATTCATTGCAGCGCTGTTAAAAAGAAACCAGAGGGATCTTTTCCAACTTGTCGTTCTTCTTTTCATGAGGCGATTAGACTTTGAAGTTCATAAATTCATACGCATTAAAAAACTGTTTTCTTTCGATAAACAACTGCAATGCTGTGGGTAATCTTAGCGCATTGAAGATAATATTTTCCAAAAATCTCGGTAGTTGCGTCCTGCCATTCGTTTACCTCTCGAAGAATACAGGGTGAGTATCAGTTACGACAACATAAAAAATCATTCTTCTGTAAATGAAAATATTTTAAAAGCCAAGTAGATCTGCAAAAAGGGACAAAAATCTGCAGTGTTATCCTTTGGAATCAGACTGCATTTTAAAAGTTGTAATTAATGTTTGAAAAAAATGACAACAGATGAATACCAGAGCGGCTTCAAATTCCTTGTATCAGTATTCCGAAATGAATACCTCAGGGACCCTAGTTTTCAAGTCAAAATAAAAAAAAAACTGCACACCAGCCTTGAAGCAACCCTCTGTTCATTTAATAAAAATTGTTTCTGCATCAGACTTCATTTGCGCTATATCTCAGTCTAACATCAAAAATTTAGGGAACACAATTTTTTTTTGGAGAACAGAGTTACACTTTTATTCCTCGGAAATTATTACAGCAAAATCTCATCACAACAAAGCCATTAGGATTGGGGGGAAATTTTTTTTCTACCTGTAATTACGGTGAACAGAAAAAAAAATATTGTCGAGGCTATCGGGCAGGGACCTAAAGAAAAAGGATTTGTCGTAATCAGAATTTATTTATAATGAGATTCGTTTCAACAAGAGTCTACTATACTAATGAACAACTCGCGTCCAGCATTTGAAATAACTGGCAGCTCTTAAACATCGTGAAAATTAAAAAAAAAATGCACGTGTGATAAAAAAAAACCTTATTTTGTCTGCCGAGGTTAACTTCAACCTCATCCATCTTTCCATTTCGACACAGGCAAAAAAAATGTAAACATGCCACAATATTACCATGTGAAAATTAGGTTCATCTCTCAACTATCCAAGTAGACGACATGAGCTTATGAATCCATCTTCGTATTTATGCATTGATTTTAAGACGCCCATTTGCACGGAAAAGATCCCTGAATGAAAAAATAATAATAATGTTCACAGCCCGCGGACGTTCGGGTTCACCCCCGGTAGTTCTTTATTATAACTATGCCAAGTAAAAGCAAGCACCCCGTCGGTCGGAATCGCCTCTGCAAAAATAAAACAGCACTTGATCCACGAGGAAGACGCAGAAAAACTATTCCCGTCCGAAGAATGCATCCGACACGGGAGCCCGGCCGCCGGACACGAGACACAACGCCGTGCGAATATGCGCAGGCAGTAGAAGGACAGGAGTTTCCTCAACAAGATCTGCCTGGACTATAAGCAACACGCAAAGCGTTATGAAAGACACAAAAAAAAACAGTTGCAATTTCTATGGACGTAGACAAATTCAAATGGAATCCCCAAAGCATATGCCACCTCACTCATCGTTCGCGTTAATTATTCAACGTCACAGGGATCGGGTCAGCTACAAATCAAGGTTGGAGATTTAAATCGTCGTTTCAAATTTTCAAATCAAGATCTTTCACCAACAAGTGTTATACTTTCTATTCGTTCACATCGCTAAAAATACTTTATCTGAAAATATACTAAAATTATCATTTATAAAAAGTCTCCGAGTTCGAACGAGAAAAAATGTAAAAATTTCCCGAGTGGCTAAAAACGCTCCTTTTCGTAATTAATTATTAATGCGAATTATTTAATCTGCACAAAGATCATACACTGAAAAGATAAATCTTGGGAGTAAAGTTTACCCCAAGGATTCAGCATCAGATTGTGCACTACAATACTACATTATTTCATCTGATTAATCCCAAGCGTGAAGACTCGAATACTCAGTGATGTCCTCATGGCAAGATTCATGTCAGCATAAATCCTGTAAATTAAAAAAAGTAAGAGAATAATTCACGTGCCTGGAGGTAAAGGCCTCATGCCAACGAAGTGCTGTTTGAAGACATCCAGGAAGACAAGTGGTAAACTCTAAGCTCAACCTGTACCCAGACGTCGCAAACTTTCTAGCATAGGCCATAACCGATATTTCAGAAGCACTTCAGAGCGCAAAAAAATGATCTCATACACGCGTTCATACGGCATCTTCTTTTTTTTAAGACGAAATAATTCATGCAAGATGAATAAGAAACATAAAAGCAAGAGGTAGACCAAGAACCTGAGAACGAGTATCAAATTACTGTACTGTACTACATTTTTAAAAGTGGGCATTTGAACCTCCAACCTTTTTATGCAAAGCAGCCTTCATCCCGTCTCACAGCACACATATGGGGAGGGGGAATTGTACCGAATGAAAATAAAAAAGACGAGTTTTTTTTTTCAAGAAAGGAACAGGAACCCATACTCGAGTCGTACAAAAGAAGTCTAATCGGGAGAGGCATCCCGGGAAGTAACAGATGCTCGTCCGAACGGGTTTCCCGGTAACATGCCCTTAATGTGGTGTGACGCGTATTTCCGCGTCCAGAAACGGGCTATGGATTGAAACAGACTGTTGTTTTCTTTGTAGAGACGACCAATTGCCGGTTCCATGCACACCTGGGAATATAAAATCATTGTTTAGAAACGTACCCTATTCACGAAAGTAGACCTTTGGCAATGTGGGAATTTCGGGGTAGAGCATTTCGACCATTTGTCGAAACAGGTGCACCACCCAATGGTCCATTGAAGAAAACGTTGATGTGTTGCATTAAATTTGAACTCCAGCGTCATAAAAATTATTTAAAGCCAAGAGATTGATTGGACGAATGATTTACAAAATTTAATCACACTTTATCAGTGAACAACGGAGACTCGTTGTTCACTGGTAAGTTGTTTGTATATTTATGGCGTCAACGCCATAAAAGGTTTTGTCTATGCGGAATTTGAACCGTTTGTCTTTAAAATTTGTACAATCCAAAAAGAAAGGTTGAAAAGCTAGAATCTGAAGAAGTTTTTTCCAATCATGCATACTCCTGACGGTATGCAGACACCTGTTGAAGTTGCCTTCACTCCGGAGGCAAGAACAATTCAAAGCCCATAATGGATTAATTGTCAGTAGAGCTTCGTTAAAATTGAACGAAGCACTACTCAAATTTAAGAATGCAACATTCTTGGCCATCACAGACACCTATAATATAACTATGTTTTGACTAGTCACACAACTCACACCAAGACCAGTTGGTGTCTGGTTTGATGCAACCAGTCAACAACTGGCTGAGCTAGATCACAATCAGAACATCCTCTGTTCGCCCCCTACCAAAGTTCCTTCGCCCTTCTGTCTGTTGGACAAAAAATTCCCGGGACATTGGACGAAGACCCCCGACCCCAATGCATTAAGAACTGGTTGCCCAAGACCCTGATTTTTTATGAGTAGGCACTCCTCAATCACTGAACCAGGATTCAGAGTAAAATGATACTCGTCCGGAAGACGAAACTTGTATCAAAACGCAACTTATTCCGATAAACCATCAAGCTAAATTTTGGGAGATTTGTTTTCATTCCCAAAAAGTCGACTTCAAGTCATAGCGGAGTCCACAGAATTCCAAATCTAAAGGTTAAACACATTTGCTTGAGCTGGTACAACATTGAAAAATTTCAAAAATGTTCAAGTCCACGTGTGAGTCACGCTCGATTTTAATGGGACAACTAAACCAATTTTGAGAACAAATATTTTTTAATTCAAAATTATTTAAATTTTGTCCAATTTGAGTAATAATTTAAATTTTTATGCTTTCAACTTCCAAAATATAGAAGCATTTCTGCCACTAAAAATGAGGTGCATGTCTTACTATGTATAGATGCTATGTATAGATTTTTATCCAAATTTTAGGATTCGAAAATCGGGTGTTCCTCCAACTTGAGGGAACGTGTTACTCGAGTAAAAACAAAAATATACAGGATCCCCTCACAGTATTCACAGAAAATTCGGACAATACAGTCAGATCCCTGCTATCTCGGAAAAAACAAGTTGACTCACCTCCGTGTAGGGATCAGTGAAAATGCTCTGGATGGACAAGAGGACGGTGGAAATGGAGAGCGCTACTGTCCAATTGTGCCGAATGCAGTCCACGCCAATGTCCCCGTGCCGAGAAACGTTCGGATGAAACACCCGCGTGAGGAACCGCACAATCGGTGGCTGCAACGGATAGCACCGCGGCAACTTGATCACCAGCAAAAACGTGCCGTGCTCATAAGGAGACCCGCGAGGACCGGCCACCGACGCTTGCCACACGCTTTTGCTTGCATTGAGCGGAATGGCTTGAATGCCCTCGGTGCTTTCATACGCCAAGATCTTCATCTCCATTCGTAGTCGCGTGGACCGCCAGGTTTCTGCGCACAGGTCGTCAGAGGAGTCGCCTCCGCATGCAGCTAGTGGTGCCGACGAGGATCCTTGGGGGTGGTGGTACTGGTGGTGCTGGTGCAGACTGTGTTGCGGTTGGTGGTGTGCGTGGTGATGGTGCTGAGGCTGGCCGGGCGAACAACAACGAACACTGCCCTCTTCGGCGTCTGTTGTCGCATAAAATGTTTTCAATAATTCAGTAACGTCGCACATTTTTTAAAGGCAAATTATTAAAGACAGCTTACCCAGGTCTTTCTCATAGCAGTGGTCGTGATTCTGGGGCTTGTGTCCCCCACGGATTTCCTCACTCATTTGAAAAAGGCACTTGCGGCACGGGGAACTTTCGACTAGGGCCCCGAAAGAAGCCCACCAAAACTTGTGGAATCCTCCGCGGGACCTGGCCACGGGCCACATCCCCGACAACCGCTGCTTCCAACGCGCGTTTGACTCGCACGTGTCAAGAGCAAGCATCCCTCGCCAGGTTTGACACACCTGCAAAAAATTCGATGCATGACAACACTTACACCTGCTATCAAACAAGAACAAAGTCAATACGCTCAATTGCCACCTATTGGATTTAAGCATGAGTTTCCAGTGTTGAGATTTACTTCACAACTACAAGTAAAAAAAAAAAAAAAAAAAAAAAAAAAAAACAAAAAAAAAAAAAAAAAAAAAAAAAAAAAAAAAAAAAACAGAACAAAAAAGAAAAAAAAAAGACGAGAAAAAAAATTAGAGCATTACCAGTTTTTGAACTGAAACTAATCTAATTTGTCCATTGAAGATTTTGAGAAATTTTTCGGCGAAACTAAAACACTAAAACTAATCCACACGAATTTATCCTAACAACAAAAAATACACACTCTTAATCCAGTTCATGCTCAGGATCTAAAAAAAATATGTGATGGGATTTCAAATTTAAGTTTAAATACCTCACGTACTGAAATCACGCGTAAAAATTAAATTTTAACCGACGTCGCAAATGCAAATAAAGTTAAATAAAATTTTCCGATAATTTTTCCATCCCTGAATGTGTTTTAGTATTCCCGATCATCCGTGATGTGGTACTTCATTATTTGGTTCAAGACACCCTAAAATGAGCCCGGGTAACCGATTTCCTACAATAGCCACATTTCTCAAAATTCATGAGACGTGTTCTTTTCCACAGGTGCGTTTTTGAAAGTGGCTGATAACGCACCTGACCACAGTTCCACAAGCTGAGATCGTCGAGATAGGAGAAAACCTTGGCCCAGACTTCAGGCGGAAGTGAAGGATAAGTCCCACTCGTTTCCGACATCGGACGCGGACACGTAAGCAAGGATATTTGGTCCACGAGAGAATCCGCTCGGCGATGGTTCGGATGCTTCCGGTGCTTCTTCACGATTGCCTTCGGCGTCGTCAGGACGGCGGCAGTCGGCACTTGAGAAACCGGTTGGTTCCGGAAACAAGACACGCCATACACGCAGCCACGGACAAGACGCTGTTGGTCTTGGCACGGATATGTACTTTGCTTCTGTCGCATACCGTTAAGGAAAAAAAAGGAAAATGGAATAAAATTAGATTAAATGTATCAAATTTCGTCATAAAATGAATGGTTTTCTTTTTTATTTCGATAAGAAATTTGCTTGAAACTTCAGAACTACGGTATCCGCCATTACGAAGATTATAAGCTTTCCAGCAAATATTCAGCATCAATCACAAATACTGTAGGTCATCCTGTTTTTTTTCTGATGAAACTTTTCCAAAATGAGTCGAACAAGTTAATAGTACAGAAGAAAGCTTCCAGAAAAATTCCCTGTTTTAAACCCAAACACGTCGGAATTTTGCATGCAAATAAAATCGATACAAAAAGTTACGAGGATCTATAGTTGCCAACGTCAATAAGAGGAATTGAATTTCGAAAATTACCATAGAATACATACAAAAAAAGAAAATCTGCATTCAATGAAATTTGAGTAGATGAATTAATTTTTGGGGCGACACAAGACCCGCATGCGTTCGACGTAAAATTAGAATTGCGTATTTCAATCCGCGATACTGTTATCTCAACCTGACAACCTCACTCGAGAACTTTCGAGATGCGGGCGACATGTGCGCAAAGTTTGGGGATACTGAAAACTGGTGGAAATATCGTATTGAAGTACAGTACAGTAATGTAAACATATTTTATGGAAATTGGACCCATCTCGCGAGTCCAGAATTGAAATTCAACGCAGATCCAGAAACTCCAGTACTCACAGTAGTAGAAAGTGCAGCATCCGGATCCGGTTCATCATTGCCACTGTCATCATCTTCCGGTTTGCACGCAGCACTGGACGATTCGCAAAATCCCTCCAGCTCGTCATCCGGGGTGCGCGGGTACACGAACGCGTGACAGGTGGCGCACACGGGTTCGCCAAAGTTCGGGCCATAAAACCCGGCGCAGAACCGACACGGCTCCGGTAGGGATGAATACAACCCGCGTTTCCAGGCGTCCAAAAGCTCGCTCAAGTCGTCGTCTTCCGACTCGGCCGCCTTTTTCCCGCAATCACGGCCGCCGTCTCCACACCATCCGTTACTCCCGCCGTCGGCCATGTCGGGGAAAACGAGACAAAGAAAATCGACTATCTATGACCGCAGGTAGGACGCCCCGATTCTCTGCGTTTCAATCCACCTATTAAAAGAAACACACAAAATTCAAGAAAAACAGTCAGTCAATTCTTTCTATTGAAGTTCTGGTCGCGCGATTGACAAGACAAATAAAATGTAGTACCAACAATGAATTTTCTTTTTTTTTCCAAACCTTCACCCACTTTTTTTTAAATCAAAAATGTTAGAACTCTAGAGAAGCGCCATTGAGCATTTTGACAGTCCACCGAGTGACAAAAAGGAAGTAATTAAACTGCAACAATATTTTTCATTTGCAGCATTTTGCTTAAAGTGACTTTTCTCTATCTCGGGAGGTGGAAACTTTTTCCAACGGTTGAAAGAATGGCAATTTGAATGGGAAATTAATTTAATTCCATAATTTCTATGAAACACTGGAAAAATTATAAAAAAAGAAATACGTGAATGCTTTCAACTTGAGACCATTTCTCAAGAAATATTAAAATAATGTACTTTAAAATCATGTTAAGCACAGAAGGATGCATCCTTTCCGAAAAAGAACGTATTCAGTATTCACGAAGAAGCACAGTACTGTAGTACCACTCTTCGTGAGTTATTTTCCAGTTGCGCGGAGGATTTCTTACCATTCGAAGTGACGACATACTTCGACCGACGCTTGCCCCAAAACTTTGAAAAAGGTTTGACGCAGAATCACGGAAATATGATCATCAAGCTGTGAGAAACAAGGAACTAAGAACTCACTTCACTCCGTCTAGATTCATAAAAGGTAAGAAAAATCTCTTTGCACATCACGATATCTTTTTAAAGGCACGAGGCGCAAATACGATGAAAACGAATTCGAAACACAGGTCTTTCGCATCAACAGCAAAAGTTCAAAAGTTCAAAACGTGTTTCTTTCCTCCCTGGTCTTCATTTTTTTAAACCACCATTTGTTTTTCGCTTTCCATTCCCGTTTTTCTTCCACTTAAATATAATTCCAAAATCGAATACACCAACAAACCAACCAACCAACAAGGAGGAACAATTTCAATTTCAAACGCGTGAAAAAAAAACACCTTCACTGGCCGTCGACAATCTTTTCTTTCTTTTTTTTTTGTCAGGAAGGGGGATGCATGAAACGATGGTGCACAATAAAAAAAAACGGAACGAAACCGGGAACGGAACTTGCCAGGCGTGCAAATTTATCCCCCTCTCCTGCCGTCACCATTTTTCAGTTATCCCCCACAAAATTTTGTAGCAAAAAAGCAAAAGAAACAAACATTTCCTGTAGCGAAAAAAAAAACACATTTCAACGACAACCACAGCAGGGATCTGAAAAGGTCGCCAGCACACTCACGCCCATCACCGTCCTGACTCAAATTCAACGAGATCAACAGTCAGGCCCATTTCACGCTAAGATTTGCTTGACACAAGCAGAAAGAGGAGAGGAATCGAGAGAGCTTCACGCGGTTTTTTTTTTTTACAAGATGAAAACCCGGCTCTTTCCACCCAAACGTCCAGAAAAATTCATGACAGCGAACAGATACGATCACGCATAAATTCGTAGCCTGAAGCAATAAATTCTGGTATTCGTGTAACGTAACTGACTCATTAATTCTGGAATAAAATCTTTAATATGGACTACTCAATACTTGGGTTGCATGGAAATTAATCATAGTTACCAGCATTAAGGTCCCAGAGGGAATGTTCTATTTTTATCCCTTACGTGGAGAAAATATTTCAACAGTCTGAGGATCAAAGATTCAACATACAGTACTTGCATAATTCGCAACAATATGACAGGACACAGACATCCTCCAATTCCATGAAGGTATTGTACTCATCAGAAACCAAAAATTTCCTCGCACTCACAATGACATTTATTCATTTTATTCAACAGCAAACGAAACACAGCAAAATTTTACTGCTGTGTGGTTCACAACTCAGCAAGTTTGATGAAAAATGTAATGTTTCCAATCACGAAGGTCTATTTTCTGATCTTTCAAAGAATCGTAAAGTGAAAAATTTTATACTTTTTTTCTGAGCACCATGGAATTTTGGACATGGATCGAAAATTTCTTCGAACTCCTACATACACTATGTGGAGCATAATTTGAACTGCCTCGTGATAGAATTTCATGTGGTTTTGAAAATTATTGCCGCCATTTTCATTCATAATTAAAATTTTCCATTTGCGCAGACCACTCTTCCATAACAAGTTCTCTGATGACAATACTGTCCAGCATTCCCGGCAAGCAACCATTCGCAGCTTGTCACACAACATGGAATGATAACATTTCAAGGTTTCAAAAATTCTAAAATTTTCAATGATCACTTCGCAACACGATTTGTCGTTGAAAAGTGGCGCAAGATTTTGTGGCATAAATTTAGAAAACCTCTCGGTTCTCAATCGAAAGCAAAAAATTGCCACTTTTCTTCAAACACAGGTTTTCGATGTACGTAAATGGACAGAGCGGTTTAAATAAAAGGGCTTCCAAAACCACATGAAAACTCATCGGACAACATTTCGAAGCATTTCTCTCTTTCTTGAGAACACTCAGGGAACATCTCAAGGCATCAGGCGATGACATCGTAGGTATAGAAATACACATTGAGAATATTTGAGTCGCATGCCTTCTAGTCAAGCCACGTCGAATAATCAGACTGATGAGCGTAATTCACCAAAAGCAAGCAAACTTGGACGTCCGGGCAGAGAGAAACCGATGAGCACTAAAAGTGCGGTGAAATGACTAGAATTCTTCCAGACTAATCCAACAGTCCAAAACAAAACATGATGCCTCTCGCATCACACTGGCCTTCGTCAGTCTTCTTCCCGATGCCCAACCGTCGGCTCAAGCTTCGAGGGTGCACGGACACACATATAAGCGGTAATTATTCGAGCCAAGAATAAACGGTATTCAAGGGGTAAAAAAGACAAGGTAAAAATGGTAATTTTCTGGATACACACCAAGCAACACAGCAACACATCTTTCGTCAAGGAATAATATTCTGGAGTTCAGCCGATAAATGCTAAAATATCTGAGCAAACGGAAGTAAGCGACGTTTAGAAGCTCGAAGAAAGCTCACAACTGCTCAACTATTTTTGCCAACTAGAAAATCATACACATTCAACATTTCTCAAAAGAATCGCCACCGAGTGTCCCTTTTTCAGTTTCCACAACAGCGGCTTTACATTCAAATTCATGCCTTTTTTGGGAATGAGAAGATCATGAAGATGTGCACTTCGCACCCAAAATTGACTTACGAAGAAGCGTTTCTTCGTCAAAAAGTTTTCTCAAGAAACTTTAATGAGTGTCTAACAAAAATGAACGCTTGAGAAGATTATTGCTTTGAACAAAAGCGTCAATTAATTTCAAAATTTTTGAACTCATGCGAGCTTGTTAACCAAAAAAAAAGAGGCATGAGCAAGGTTGATGAACATTTCATGGTTTTCTTCGAATTTCTAAACGTTCTTGCGCATATTCAGTACAATATAAAATTGGTAACATTTAATTTGAACTTGATGACACAATTGTAAATTCCTGTTGGAGTAGTGGTAACTTTCTGACATCAATTCTCAACACCAAAATCCAAAACTTTCCAAATTGTCATCGATTTCAATAGGAAAACTAGCAGCGTGTTCCAGATACTATTGATCCCTCGGAAAGATCTGTCATCCGTTTATCAAGGCGGAAAATTTTGTACCAAACTCGCGACTCCACTCATGAACAGCAAACGTTTTCCTGTTGCGCAGGAAGGAATGTGCAGCATTGCTTGCTGCGTACCCAGCAGAATGCCCTTCAATACATTTATGCCACCAAAAGAAAAACAAAAACAAAAGTTGAACCTACAAATCCCGTTCCGGATACTCAGTGGCGGTCCCATCGGAAATGGTCTTCCGTGGCGGCATCGGTCAAGTTGTTCTCAGGGTTCATCAGCAACTGCAACCCGTCCACGTCGAGGGGAACCAGATCCGCACAAATGGCATCCTCCGAACCGTAGTCCAGGCCGAAGATGTCCGACAGGTCCTGAGGCAGGTCTGCCTCGTCTTCCAGTCCGGTCACGTGAGATGGGATGGTCGGTGAAACGTTCAGAGGCTCCAATGAATCGGATGGAGCTGTGAAGCAGAAGGATACCACAAATACAACAACAATCGATAAACATCAATTTTAAAAAATTTATCACGCAACATTTATCTCAACAACGATTCAAATCTCAGAGTAACGCATTGAAACAATACTGATTAAAGTATAGGCAATCAATAAAAAATTAACATATAGACGTACAATAAGACTTTTTAATTGAAGAATCATTTTAAAATTACTGAGGCTACCTCAGGTGTGACCAAGACCTTTTCAAAAGGTATTCCATGAGTCTTTGAACTTCGAAGGAATAATTTTGTATTCCCCAAGAAAATTAAAATTTACTGTGTCGCGTAATTTCTCCATTTTTTTCTTCGAAGAAGTGTGCCATCGGATATTCACAAAAAGCGTAAAATCAACATCAAAATCATCACTTGACGGCTCGAACACAAATCGTCAAAGTTTCTCCATTCAAAAATTAATAATAAATAGCTGCGCTCTCTTATTTTTCCGAGTGCTGCTTTTTCTCATGAAATCGCCCCTCCGATTCCAACTTCCATACAGTATTACTGTTCGTTTTCCCACATTTTCTCTCCAACATCCTTTTTAAAGTAGATTTTCTCGCCACTCACTTCAAGAAAGAAAATACACTCACCAGTTAGCGTGATAACGATTCCGTGGTTGGAAGACGGTTGATGATGTTGAGCGTTGTTTGTAACATCGATATTATGACGCAGGAAAGGACTGAATCCATCCGCAATTGACACCTCCACCGAACCGTTCGTATTCGTCACGATCTGAAATTTTAGAGTTAAGTTTCGAATAAAATTAAAAAATTAGCGTCATTATTCTTCGACCTTGAAAAATCCGACAGAAAAGTGAAACACAATCATTAAAGTCGCAAAATACAGTTCGAACTAAAATGATTTCATCCAAGAATATCACCGCATTGTTAGCCCTTAACGCATTTCTTCAGAAGTGATCAACAAAAACACGTAAATTAAAGCCAACTGAAGTAAAAAAAAAGTAAAAAAGGAAATACAATGCGACACAGCACATTAGTGAAACTTACCGCCGGCACAGTAGAAGTTACTATCGTTGGTTGTACACCGGTCACAGATACTCCAGTTGAACTATCAATCTGGAATAAAAATCCAAATGGGCTCCTTCATTTCTGAGTCAATCGTACGCACAAAACAGGTTTAGTCGATGAGAGTTCTCCAATGCGCGAGTGAACGCTTAGAATACTTCTTTAAAACTCCCGATACAATCATCAGGACTGACTAATCGCGGAAAATGTTGACTCGTTTCGTGAAAATGGATCCATCAAATGCTTACGAACGCAAAAAGGATCTCTAAAAAAAACTAGAATATCCGAACAAGACACGATCTGATTTTTCATTTTTTCGTGAAACATATTCCGCAAAAAGCTTTGTGAAAAAAAGATGCACTTATTCGCAAAAAATGTACAAGATAAAAAGTACTGTATTAAGATTTGTCTGGAAAAGGCACTAAATGGTACCTTATATTAAGCAGAGTCTTAAATTCAATAGCATTTCGTATCCAAGGTGAAGTATACTTTCAAAATACAGTCCAGTGTTTCAATTTTCAAGCTCTATAACTGGGGTGCGCATCTTAATCAGGGATACATTTTCATGAAATATTAGCTGAAAGACAGCAGGTGCAAGTCTCACTCGAGGGCGCGTGGCTGCCGTGGCATTCAAGTAATTATGATACTGTACAATACAGTATATCCGCGTGTGAAAACCTGCTCTTCATCACTCAAAAAAAAATCACAAACCGAAAGAAAACCCCGTTATTATTCAAGTATCATCGTCTTCTTCATTAAAAAATTCCCTTCTTCTCAATGCACAGAGTTGTTTTCCTATACTGCAATTATTGCTCGAAGACAGAGCATCAACATTAGTCACGTGAAAGGGGCGTTTCAGTGCGCAGCCAAAAAAAATAAATAAAAAAAGTCCCCGAGGAGAAGTATGGTAAACACACAGAGCTCCATGCAAACAAGACCACTCGCTCACTTACCATGTTAATGAGCTGTAACCGCCGCAGCACGTTTTGCGTTTGCTCCGGGGAAGTCGCGGGCTTGGCAAACGCGTCGACGCACACATTCTGCAACGGGCCCATGAGTTCGCTGACGAACAAGGCCTGAGAGCAGGGCTGCGGCGACGCCTCCGACGGACTCGCCGGCGCAGACTGGGCGTTCCCGCAGCTGCCGGGGCTGTTGCTGCCCTGCCGGGCCACGCTGCTGCTCACCAGCGGTATCTGTGAAAAACAGGACGTTTTTTTTTTTTTGGTCAAGAGGCTCACCTTGGCCACCATCCGTCCTCCTCGAAAGTACCCCCCACCCACCCCTTTTTTCTTCGTAATCCGCTTTGGGCCTTGGCAAATCAACACCCAACGTCTCTGATCATGCTTTCATCGTAGTCTCATAGAATTCACCCAAATTCCATCAGATTCGACTCAATGGATCATTTATATGGACAGTTCAAACGATTTATGCATTTTTTCAAGTATTAATAAATTCAGGAGGCACTCGATGCGTAAGTAATTAATCTCGAGCGCTAAATTTAAAATATTATGATCTTTTCCGAAATGAAAAATAATAATGAGATTTTTTTCTTGCGATTCCCAGCGAGTAAAAAATTTGAATAAATAAAATGAAAAGGAAAATATCTTGCCAGCGCATTCTGTGTGATAACCTTGTTCTTTTCGGCCTCGAAACAATCATCTAAAGCTCACGTTTTCAAAAAATATTATTTGCTCAATTTTAAGATTGTTTTTCAATTTCCTCGTGAAGAGCACAACGTTCACGCTTTGTGGAACAGTTTACGTCGGAATTTGAATACACGATTAGGATTACTGTATTTTGTTTGCAACTCTTCAAATTTCGTTAGGCGGTAATTTACTGAATTTCCAAGCAATTTAAAGGTAAAATAATTCATATACTATTTGAAAATCGAATTTTGGCCACAACACGGATCTATTGAACCATATTCAAGTCCGCATACTTATACTTTCAAAGGTTACAATTATTTTAAAGAAAAACTGGAAAAACGCATGATATCCTCGATTATCGGAGTTGAGTAGGAAAACCCAACCACCGGCACACTGAGTGCTCCCCCGCAGAAAATAAATTTGCACAGAAATAAGTCGACGCTTCAAGAGCCAGATTGCAAAAATATACGTCGACTTACCAACTACACACTATGAACATAGAACCGACACAGGAGGACGAAGACATAAAACCAATCACCGAATACATTTAAAAATCCCCGTGACAATCCCGAAATTAAAAGAGATTGACGAATAAATACTGTGCACGAAGATACTACCCATGCATCGGCGAGTAATGAACAAAATAAGTTCCCAAAGCACTACGATTCTTCAACTTCGGGAGTACGTTTTTTGTTTTAATAAAAAATTTTCATTTTGGGGAGGGACGAATTGAAGAAGTTGAAGAATTTTTAATTTTGAAGCTCAATGATACTATACATGGAAAGCCAGTTTACGTTAACCACCGCGAGGGTTATCTGGTTTCCGTGTGAAGTCAGGGAACAGTTTTTCGATTGCTCAAGTGTCGTTTCATGATTTATTCGACAACTTTAAAGGTTTTGAGCCATTTATAACAAAACTCAGGTGCACACAAAAAATTTAAAAAATGAAATTGTATTTTTATTTTCAAAGCAAGGAAAGAAGAATGCAGGAAAATTAATTGAGTGCGTGGGTGACAAGATTTTTCTCTCTGTTTTCACGTTACTTTATCAGGTAAATCGGACGCATTATTTCAATTTTGACAATGAAGAAAAATGTTCCTTCTAAAAATTTGTTTCAAGGTTCAAAATTGTCGTAGTAGAATATTTTAAATGGAACCAGGCAATCTCGGGGTTTTCATGAACATTCTATCATCACTATGCTTTAACCGAGAATTGTGCCTCCGGAATCGGTGCTTCTCTTGAAATAGAGGCTCGTTAGTACTCGACTACGGAACTGTCAATAAATGAAGAACGGGGAGAGGAGATGATTTCAGGGATCTCACACTGGTCCAGCATTCACCTGATTGCACCCCGCTGCAGAGCCTGGGATCGGAATGGGACTCGATGTCGTTTCAGACCGCTGGACCCAACCGGGAAAACTATCCGCGCCCCAATCATCCTTTGAAGACAACCGCGGGACCCCCAACAGGATCAATTTCCGATCCGTTGGCTCAATAACACGATCAAACGCCGATTTTAAACGAGTTTCAGATGAGTGGATCACGACTCGATTCAAGACAAGGCAGTTCATTCAGTTATTTTTTTACATGGCACTAGACAATTTTTCTTTCTTGAATTACCATCGCCTCTGCTCAATGTATATCATCCTCGAGAATAGGAAATAAAATCTGACATTCACACACGGGAACATTTTTAAAACTGCTCATACTGTATCAATCCAAAAGGACATCAACTCCCTTACTCAAAAATTAAATTCGTAAAATCGAAGTTCAACTCGAGCTGTTTTCATGAGAAATTTCATGAGCAAATTAAGCTCCTGCTTTGAACAAGAGGATCAATTACTGTACTTGAACAAAAATATATATAGATTGAGATTGCATAACTCTATTCAACGAAACTAAATATTTTTTGACATGGTACGAAGTTTTAATTTTACCCGTGTTGACAGTCGAATTTTGGCTATACTGCACAGCGCTGCGAAAATGATTTTGATCGTCAAAACAAAGAAAATCTTATGTAAGAAGAGCTATTGTAGAATCAGATATTGGGAATTACACACAAATGAATTCCAAGACCGCAATTCTTCAAAACAAAATTTTTGGAGCAACAGGTGTCTCAAGTGCAATACAGTAGTGTTAGTGTACAGTACTGTACTTGCACTAAAAGACTGAAAATATTACAAAAAAGTCGAAAAATCGGTGGGGAGAACACATTTTTCCGACGAATACTACTGTATTAGCAGCATGAAAGTTTCGGTAATGATATTTTTACGATGGCAGTAGTTTTACCAGGAAACGTACGTTATTACAAATCAACCCAGAACAAATACTGTACCATACTATGCGTCTACGAAAAAATTACCTCAAGTCTATGAAATATCTCACAAGATTTTTCCAAGTGGATATTCCAAAAGAGTAAAAAAAAATAAAAATAATAATTTCACTTTATTCTTTTGAGAGGGTGATACTCCTGCGAAATTCTTTGAAAGGATCTAAAATTACGCCATGACATAATACAGTTCTTCTAAAAAAAATGAAAAAAAAATTCTGAGGCATTTACCAACAAATCCAAGAAAATGGAAAACAAAAAGGGCAATTCACCAATTTTCTTCAAGAAAAAAACCGTCGTGCCTTGAAAATTTCTATTTTAACGTTTCCGCGTGACCCACAGATCTGGACTCGCCAATTTGCTCGATTTCTCACCTGGTCCACCGTTGTATCTGCAAGTCCGCGGTACTTGAAAAACTTAGCATGATTTGATAACGTCCCGTCGGGCTCAAAGGTATTGCCCATTCCGAACAACGAGCAATCCACGCCCTGGTCCTCAAAACTACCATCAATGCCCTAGTAACAAAGGATACACAACAACACAAGAAAAAATACAAGAAAACATGAACACAATCGACTAATCTAAGCGTGCGTTCAAGTTTCATGCAACTCAACCGAATAAGGAAAGAAATTCTAACCCATCATACAATTTTATAATAGCAAATTTGACAGAGCAAACATATGAGCTAATATTTTAACAGTTCAGGCAACTCTGATTAGCATTCATAAATATAAATCAGCAGTCGAAGAGACCACAGGCTTGAAAAGCAGAAGTATTGACGATTTTTCATGCCACAAGTAAATTATTTATTTATTTTTCGGTACGTTAAAATTTTCCGATTTTGTATAGATAATCCCACTGTAGTGTAGAAGCTTGAATCGCCCATGACGGTAAGCAAGCAGCAACCATAAATTGAGCAGTGCAGAATCAAAGATAAATGTACATTTCTTCTCGTGTACCTCGACGTACACAAATTGCTCTTTTAAACTTTGAATTTCTCACCGATCCAATTGTTAATCAAATTAATAGACCCTCAGAAACTTTGATATTTTTGTCCATAAAAATGATATCAGGGCTAGTAGTTCCAAAGATCTGTTCGGGGAGAGTATTACTACTACAGGTACAGTATCTGCTAAATTTTCCCAAAATATATTTTTCAGTTTCCATAAAAGTACTGTAATGATGAATTTTGCTGACACTTCAATTAATACTACGCATTCGAAAAATTTTTGCGGGGTTCGCGTTTTCTCAGCACCACATGAATGGTTTTCGTTTGTTTAAAATTGATCCCAATGTTTCACCAAATTAGCAACCCTTTTAGGGGCCCCAAAACATGCATTTAAAATTGTCTTTCATTTTCCCTCAAAAATTACAGGAAAAATAAGAGAAAAAAAACTCGTACTCACAGCAGTAGGTTGACTAAACTTCCGACTCGCAACATCAGACCGAGATGCAACGCGGTATACGGCCGTTTCCGAGCCCATCGACAACGGAGGAATGTGCATAACGTTGAGATCCGGCAAAGAACCAGACGGTGAGGTCGACGAGTCCGGCGCGAGCTTCATTGGATCGTCGGCGCCGCAGCCAACACTATTCGGAGAAAATTGGGAAAGAATTTTGAAAAAAATGTACATTATAGAGATCGCAATGCTTTAATCCAGCCTAAAACATTTAAAAGTTAATTGAAGTCAAGTACGAAGAAGTCGAGTAGTGAAAACGTACAGCGGTATTGAAAAGATTGCAATATTTTCATGAAGCATAAGACCGATCACGATTTTCCTTCCCAATCAAAATTTCACTCAATTTTTGGGATGTGTATCGGTCGCAAATTTCAAGCAGTACGGTGAAAAATGTGCTAACAGAACCGAGGCCGTTTTTTTCGCATTTAAAATCTTCCAATTGCATGAAATACTGTATTATGACGCATTAATTTCAAATCCTACACGAAAACTCACATTCCGGTACAGATTTGTCATCGGCCCGAGATCTATGAATTCATAATTTGTTTGTTGACAATTGAATACATTACATTCATTGTTGATCGAAAATAAAAATATCGTTCGTGAATAGAACTGTTTATTGGGTTTCATGTATCGTTCATAATATTCTTCAGAAAATTGAATTTTTAAAAATAAAAAGTTTGTGCAAGACTATCAAAGAGGCTGAAAATAGGGAATGAATAATGTACTGTACAGTACTGTACTTAAAATTGAGATTTCGTTCACGTCGATGAACGAAGTTGAAAAAGCAAATTTCAGAATCGTTTCTTTTTTATCATTTTCACACCTACAAATAATCCCTGCACGGACCTGTTTTTCAGCGGAAATCGACTCGAGCTGGGAAATAAAGAGGAAACCATACTTCCTTCAGAAAAAAAATCTAGAAAAATCGAAATCTCACCTCAACACCAAGCGAGGAGATTCCCTACGAAGTTGATGAATCGTCGGCTTCACGTCAGCGTCGGCATCCAGGCTCAGCGGATGACAGGTTATGGATATGCTTCCAGGACTCACTTCATATCCTACCGCAAAAAGGAGGGAATCAATTACAGCATGACGTCCTTTCATTTCAGAACGTTTTCTGGTTTATGCAGTTGAGTATTACAGTCAACTCTCAATTTATAGCCTGCTTCCTTAGTGCCGAGATGATTGTAACGGATGGTGGCAATAAATTGAGGGCATCGTATAAAGGTACCAGCATAATCGTGAAGATTTGTTCAGGTGGAATCTGTGGCGCAAAGAGAGGGTGGCATTCTAGGGGCTCTAAATTGAGGGTTGACTGTACGCTACTTGAAATGGGTAAAATAATACAGTACATGTAGACTCTCTCTACAACAATTTTGCCTATACAGCAATTTTTTACCCCACACTACGATTTTCTTTTGTCACATAGGCATACGGGTTCTCTGCAACGATTTTGTTTCTGGTCCTCTAAATTCCGTTGCAGAGAAAGTCCACCTGCAATACGTAACTTTTGATAATACAGCTATAAAACATCTCAAAGCACGTGAAGCAATATTTTTTCCTGAGTGAAAATCAATCTTGTCAGTTGTCTCTAATCATATTCACATCATCTTGAGCACTTTTCCTCTGTAAAAAAAATATGTTGAAGGGTCGCAGTGACCATGATGTACCAATTGGATAGATAAAGTAATTTACCATTTTGTTCAAAAGCAATTGAATACTGTATATTGAATTTAATTTTACTCTATAGCTACATTCAGCAGTTCAGCTTCATCAGTTTTTGCAATATCGTTCTCCCAAAATCAGTAAACATTTTACTAGAAGGCGTAAACAAATTTCAAAGATGAAGAAAAACCAAAATAACATCCTCACACAGATAAAGATGGACTCTCTCTACAATTATATCTTCTGCATAACGAATTTTTGGTCCCATAGGGTTCTCTGACTACGTTATAGGGGTTCTCTACTAGGAAATTATTTCTACAAATAATTTTTTTGGTCCCTTGAATTTCGTTGCAGAGAGATTCAACCTGTGGATACAGTAGTTAAAATAAGCTGGAATATGCAGCGGTTGATTTTTTTTCTACTCTGGTTCACATCTTTCACTCACATGAGTGAATTTAAGAAAAGTAGCTCAAAAATAAACTCTTACGACGCATTTCTGAACATGATCATCAAGAATGCCGGGTGCTGTACGCACCTGGGGGATTTTGTTGGCAGGGCGGTGACGGCAAAGACGGGGAGACAGACGTGGGGGAGGAATTAGTATTGTCCTGCAACGGACTCCTGTTCATCCCGTCGTCAACGAAGGCATTCATGGCACAATGCGCGATGAAGACGGGATGCGAGTTGTCCGGTCCGACGACGCTTTGGTGAAGGGCAGAATCAGAGTTAGTGCGCCGCCAAAAGTCGCCAAACTGAGGCGGGGGTGAAAGAAACGAAGGCGCCTTTTCCGCGCTCGTCGACATGATTGATGAGCCAGACACGATGTTGGACAGTGGGATCCCGGCGGACGACGCGGCGGCGGACTCGGAATTCCGAGAATAGGGCCAGTTGAGAGTGCCGCTTCCGCCGGGGCCGGCGGCACGCATCAACGAATGCCGCGACGACGCCGGGGAAACTCCGCTGTTTTTCTTTTCGCGAGGTCGGCAGGGCCCCCCGACGTCTGGCCTAACGTCCACTCCTCCGTAAGCTTGATCGAAGCATCCGAAGGGTATCTTTTAGAATAAAAAATGCTTGAATTGTCATTTCAACGGACTGGTAAATATGTAGACAGTGGAACTACAATCAATCATGCAGCGCTTCAACTAAATCGGCAGGCGATTAAACTTGAATTTAAATTCATCGAAAGGAAAAAAGCTGTCCTTTTGTATTGACCTCCACACATCAAACTTTCAACTTGAACCGCTTTAGCTGAATAACCATCTAAAAAATAATAATTCGCGAAGATTTTTCAACATTTCGGTCATACGATTTGTTATAGGGAATTTTAAAAATATATAGTACTTCCAATTAAAATGTTTACACGATACTGCAGAAAAAATCCATTCACTGGCTAGTTTAGGCAGCCTTCTCATTGAAAGGATTACTCATATGATAATAGTTACATTTCAAAAATCGCGGTTCAAGTTTTACTAGTGCTATCTCATGTCAGGCAACTGAAAAGTTTCAAATGAATAATTTTTTCAATTCAGAAACCATCAGTACTTCAATTACTTCCGGAAGCTTTTACTTCAAATACGATCAGTACTGTAGCTCAATATTCTCCAACAAAAAACACGTAACGAGAAGTGATGAACGACGAAGAACTCGTAACAGAAATAAAAATTTCCTACACGAATGAAATCCAAAAACCCTCAAGACAATGAGACATGAGTAGAACATGGTTTTCATCTCCATTTCATTTTCCAATTTACCTGAGTATCATCCCTCGGACCATTGATCTGGTTCACATTTGGCAATGACCTTGCATAAGAGGGTGTTTGATACCGTGGATATGGTTTGCTCTGAGAAGCAAAAACAAAACAAAAAAGTTGAATTCCATCCGGTTAGATCCTAATAAATACTTGGATCATTCTAACACGCGATTAAACAATAAAATGGACAGAAAAATCGAGACGTATCTTTGGTTCAACGTTCAAAATTTTCACATACCGCATCACAGAGTATAAAATAAAAAATTGTGCCGTGGTCTGAAAGGCCACATTTTCAATAGATACGAGGGTTCTAACAAAAGTTCTCGGAATGAAAATGAAGATGGCGTCTAATCGAGCTGAAAAAAAATTATTCTTTAGGGCAACCATATTAAATTGTCAAACTGGGCTGATTTTTTTTTGTGCCAAAGAATATGGTTGCCCTAAAGAATAATTTTTTTCCAGCTTGATTAGACGCCATCTTCATTTTCATTCCGAGAACTTTTGTTAGAACCCTCGTAATGTGCTATTGCACTTCAGAACTCATTCAAGGCCTTTCAATCAACAAAAATATGTTTAAAACATATCTGAATCAATTAAAGAAAACTGTCAAGATACACTTAAACCTTGAAGCTTACTCAGTTTTCTCTGAAGATTTTTTTTTCAAGTTACATGAGCAGTCACTCAAGCTCGCCATGGTAATTTCACTATATGATAGATACAGTTGAACCTCGTCATGTCGAAATCCAAGGGACCGGCAAAGAATTCGATTTAGGAAGGTTTTGATTTCATGAAACAACCATTTTTTCTAAAGAAGTAATAATTGAAGGAAGTTAAAATTACTGTATTATATTTTTAGCCCAAAACTGTTCTGTTAAGGAGTTGGTAAGATGTCCATTTGCTAAATTACCATAGTCTTTCAATTCCCTTCAAAAAGCATGCACACATTTTTATTGCTTTCTTTTTCCTTGGTCACAAAAACAATGACCAGAAGGCCTCCAGAAAATTCGACTCATAGGTGTTTGAAAGGGGAAGGCCTTTGTGTTACGAAGGGTTTTTAATACAATGTGTCTAAGTGAAATCAGACAGGGACTTCCCCTTTGATGAGAAATCAAGATTCCTAAGGTTTGCGTTAGTGAATTAGGTAAACCTTCGAAAACTTGCCTTGGCGCTCTTCATGTCGTACATTATTTTTTCGAATGCTGCATTGCCTTCAGCCTGGCGTTGATTGTGCTGAGCAATTTTCTCGCTGAATTTTCTCGGGCTCGCCATTGTGTCACGCCCCCAGCACCATAAACTCAGAAATTTAAGATAAATCGAGCGGGTCGGCCATTGGGGCCGCAAGTCCCAAAAAAACAGTTTTCACATTTGAGCGCCTGATACAGAAGTCTTCCCCTACTTCACCAAAAAGCACGAGGTGGTACACCTGCAAAAAATTGAATGTTTCACTCTCCGCACATTTCCGAGATGTGAATATAATAAGACACTCCGAGCACCGCATACCGATCACTGTCATTTACTAAAATCTGTCGACAAAAATCAACCAATCACATCAAAGAACAATCTTGCGTCAGGCATGCAGAAGCACCTCAACATCCAAGTTTTCGCAAGGAGGAATGAAATAATTGACCACATTCACTCTAATACAAGACGCACCCCTAAAATGTTTGGCTAAGAAATGAGAGCAGCAGTGATGCTCGCAAATATGCAACTTACGTTCCATTGAACTTCCCAAGAATTAGAGTATTCGTTAGATTCTGACAGTTTCCCACTCAACAGCCTGAACTCCTTGAACAAAGGAAAAATCAAGAATTTTAAGACCAGAGCCTTAAAATGAGAATTTTAAGGCTCTGACGAACATGTCAAGTGGATTGTCAAACATTTTCGATGTACAGGCGTATTCCAAAAATTGCGTTGCTCGGAGAAAATCACGCACTGCAGCAACAAATCTCAAAGTCCACCAAAAAAGAGAAAATCGAGAGACCACTGGATGTAAGACACATGATTTCAATAAGGCAATTAAAAATCTTTTAAAAAAGAGTGCGTATCATATTATAGTGAATGGGATGCATATAAACTGGAGCACTTTGAAAATAAATCTTCCTACATTGCAGAGAGAGAATTCGAGGTAAATAACATAATCCGCAGTCCCTGATTTGCGAAACGAAAGATGGCATATTCCGCTAACTTTTCCATGCATAAAACGATTAGTTTCCGAACTTCAAAGGCACATCATCATGAATGATGAAACGTGTTCTAGTTTAAAATTTCGCGAAGAAAGGAAAATTTCGTATCGATGCTTCTTCAAACCGGGTTTATGCCATTTTTCGCTCAAGTAATGAAAAAAGATGGCAAAATATTTTAGATTCATCCTGAATTGATCCTACATCAGCAACACACAACCTATAATTTCGTCACAAAAACTCCGATTCGAATGCAAAAATGTGTGAAATTTCTGTTTGCAGGAATCACAAAAAATTATCTCTTCCAATGTGCACCATTCCAGTCAGCTCTCCACTTCAAGCAACTCGATTAGAACAAGTAGGTCCCAAGTTAGCGATCAAAGCAATGTCTCCAGAGCATTTCCTCCGTTGAAATGCTTCAAGACCAAAACAGTAACTCACACCAACAGCTTCAATAAATTGAACACATTCCAAACATAAACCACCCGATCACAGCACAGGAAGAAATCACTGCGATGGCCTGATAATGAATGTATCCTCTTCTTCAGAAGAAACGAAGTCGAAATCTGGATTCCAATCATTGGATAATTGCTGCGCAAAAAATTTTGTTTTTCACCCATGGCAACATTTATAAAATAAAATAAAAACCCTGCTCACCTCAAGATGAATAACTCGCATTTGTTTCTGATGCTTCCTATACAACGCAAGAGAAAAGAAGACGCCGAACAATATCACAAATCCGGTCCCCACTCCAAGCATTACGACGAAAAGGGATTTATCCTCGACAGCCAACGTATTGTTCTGAGCAGTGAAAAAGCTCCTTGAAAACCAATCTCACGTCAAAAATTTGATTATATAACTCACCATATGCGTAGGAGCCATGAGAGCCTCATCAACACTGTCCATCATTCGGGCAGACGAATCCTTCCCTTCCAGATATACATCAGAATCGGATGCATTACTCTGGACATTATTCGACGTTTTGGAAGGAAAGCTTTTACTCGATCCGTTGTAAAATATTGCGAACAGGATTGCAATACTAGTAGACGCACAGCTCACGAAAATAATGATCAGATGGAAAATTCTGGTAGAATTCCAACTGCCTCCTTGAGTGCGAAGCGAACTAGAATGGTCAAGGGCAGCATTCTCATCTCTTTCGATGGGCTTATACATTCCAGGATGTTACGAACGTCCGAAGATTGAGTTACAATGAAAACATGGCCAAAATTCACAAATCTGTGGAACACAAAATACTCATATCCATATTTCGAGGCAGAACATATACATCGGGTTCCGCATCAGCGCCCTTCCGCAACCGATTAAAACTAAAACCATGCAAAATATTTGTGATGGACGGAAAAGCATTGCCTCGCGAAGTCCATCCATCGGTCGAACACGGTTCGTATTTAATGCAAGGAAATCAGGGCATTCGCGCGTTTCCACGCCATAAAAATAAACTGGGCATAAATACGTCAACATATTTCACGAAAAAATCTCAAGGAACCGGTCGGCGAAAAATCTCACGACGATGTCTCGTAGCCGTTTGACATTCGTTAAATAATGCATACTGCCACGAACAGAGAATATTGAACAGATTCTCAAAATAATGCAATAATTAATTGCGAGAATCGCTCGCTCGGGTGCACTGCACTTATCACCAGCACTTTCAGTTATCCTCGCACTTGACTCTTTTTAGAAACGATCTCCGAACACGCTTGCACTGGCAACCCTGTTAGATGCCAGACACAACTCGCGAGTCTCTTTTTGAGCATAAAAACAAGCAATCTCATATCAAAGATAAAATACAGTACTATAGTCAAAACCTTATCGACTATGAGCGGTACAGTACTCATGTACACCTAATTCATCCCAGATGCTGCCCATCCATTTTCTTTTTAAATCGGAGAATACATTTAAAAAATCAGAAGAGCTTTTATAAAAATTCAATCTTTTCTAGGAAAAATATGGTATACAGCTGAAGGACATCCCATCTCTGGTCTACAGAGGTGCACACCTGTACTATCACTTGTAGTGTAGGAGAATAAACTCATAATCTCAATTACTCACTGTACATTACTGCACTTACTAGATATGTACTATATAGAGCAGTCTTGCCATGTCTTGTGGCATAAGAAATGTACTTCAGGAATAAAAATCAAGAAGATAACTAGAGAACCTCCCTTCCTCCTGCCATGAAGTACATAAGACTCTGTCATCTTCTCATGTGGCCTTCAATCACATGTGTGCAGTACTGTACTGTATATCTTTGTGGCACCAGATTTTTTGCTTCATAACAATTTTAAAATATATGTTGATACTGTAGCAGCAGATGCAGAATATGCCTTACAAAAATGAAAGGAATAAACTAATAATGTACCAGACAGCTGGATAACTTATCCATGAAGTTTAATATTACAATTCCTGAAAACTTGTGCTGCAGGGCCATTCTTCAATGCAGCCACTTTCAGAAGACAGATTTTAACGCAACAGAGATATATGCTGCTGCATGCATCAGGTTCCACATGAACTGGGGTCTTTTGAAAAACACATTTGATTTTTTCTTCGCCCATCAGCCACAATTCTGCTTTCATTTTCATTCTTGCGGAAGCTTTTTTCAAGGTTATATATCGTTCTTCATAACAGCTAAAATCCCACCATGTTTCTCATAGGCCTGTAATCACATAATGATCCACTACCGAATTTGTCTTGCACCGCACATGGATATTGTGTACTGTACTGACCGGCACATGCAGAAGGTATGATGTCGCAACTGTCCAATGCCCAGCAATGATTTTTACAGATTTCTAGAGCTAATTGAAAATGAAAATCTGCAAGGAAGGGGTCCTACAAATAAGCATTTAGCCCTACATCATAAGGAGTGTAAAAGGTAATGAAACAATATACTCCATGTTTTCTGACTGCTAGCGCACGAATTATGACGCGTACAGTACACTGATACATAGCAAATTTCTCATGATTTCAAAAGGAAAGTTGGAGGCATTCAGTGAACTTTCAGGACAGACAGTGAGGAAAACATGACTCGGCAATGGTTAGGCTTTCCTCAAATTAATTTTTAATGGAATTACTGCGCATGTTACGGCAGAGTAGGAAAGTATCGCTTTGTCCACAATTCAAGTTGACTTACAGCCATCTCCTTACGACAACGAGCAATAAGTGAAGTCAAGCTTTACGCACACCTGTAGAATCGATCGTAAATTTTTCTGGTATTAACGTGCTACTGCGGAGTAAGCGGTTATGAATAACGTGCCGAACTTCATAAGGGAATAGCGCGGATACAATACTGCACATGAAAAATGGGATGCAGGATATCCAAAATGATGTCTGAAAAGTGCGATGGGTGCATGAAGGATTCATAGATAAGCAGACAACGATTTCTGAGGCTGTGAATTAGAAAATACCGCGAAGATATACTAAAAACGCAACTTTTCAAGGAAATTTCGACGTGTACTCGGAACCGGATCTACAAAAGACACAGCACTTCAATCTTTAATTGAATCGACACAATTCTGCTAAAGACTGCGGAAAAAAAGCTGCAACACGATGGGCTTTCACACCGAAGCCAAGTGAAAAAAGAGAGATCAGCACTTGAACGAAAATGCGAATGTTTTCGTATCAGCAACCTTATGCTTGCAAATAAGAGTAAAAATTAGATCCGTCGAGTTTCGGAATCTCGGTCTCTTAGCCTTCGGTTGCCTCAGCTTGTTCCGTCGGCTTGACCGCGTCATCTTCTGCTATTTTGGCGACCTTCGTAGGTGGGGCTCCATCATCCTCGCTTTTTTCAGCTTCAGGTTCAGGATTACTTGCATCATCGACTTTCTCTTCGTGACTTTCCTCAGCTTTTCCATTCTGCTCAGCTTCTTCGCCTAACACAGGGATGAGGTTTTGAAAAATAAAAAAGAATCTTCAACGAGAATTGCGTAATTCAAAATTTCTAGTTAATTCATCGTACGTCAATCGAAGCGACACCTATACGTTTCGGGGAAAATCATGTGTAAGAATTACAGAGGTCAAGAACTAGATAGGGGTTCGTATCTACGAGGAAAGCAGGGCACTCGCCCCTTGAGAAGACACTTCCACGCACGAATTATTCATGAACTTGAGAATATAGCACCGCCAATACGTGTAAAAGAAGGTGAAGAAAGTTTTTAAAATTCACCGTTCTTATGATTCTCAGAATCTTTGGCACCATTTTCAGTTGAACCGTTTTCTTTGGAGGCGTCCTCATTGGTACCGTTCTTTTCAAGCTTTGATTCGATTTCATCAGCTGCAATTTTTTTCACAGGTGATTCTTCCGCATTTTTGGTGACTTCCACCTTCTCGCTACATGGGGAATCCTTAAATTAGTCGGCGAGCCGGAAGTGGCTGATGAATAACTCACCCAACGACGCTCGCAGAGTCAACTTCGGCCATTTTGTGTTTGTTCACACGTTACGATAATACTGAGATTCACTTCACAAACGCCTGAAAACGGGAAAATACCACAAGGTTACGTGAAACTTCACGATTCCAACAATAAATAAAACGAACGCATCATAAAAAAAACAGCTGACTTCACATTTTGAGTTCGAACTCTCCAAAATCAGTATCGCGAAAAGGATCATCGATATGATTGAGAATAACGGAGATCGACCGGTATAAACAGAGGAATTCTTTTTTAAAGGATTGTGCCGTTCTTTAACTCGAATTAACAATTTAGCTGAACTCATGAAATTCGGGAGTTCCGCGAGTGGAACTTCATTCCTTCTTATCATCAGCAACATCTGCCTTTTCATCGGCCTCCTTAGAAACTTCAGGAGCAGTTTTCTCTTCAACCACGGCCTTCGCTTCTTCTTCTTTCGCGGGCACTTCAACCGGCGCTTCAGTTTTCTTCTCTTCAGACGAATCAACTTGGACGTCTTCCTTCGTCACAACAGATTCTCCGGCAGCCTCTGAATTATTATCACCCCCGCCATCGGATTTCAAAATCTTCGCTGGGGTAGCATCCGAATCGCCATTCGCAACATCGTCTTTGGGAACTGACTTTCGCTTCAAGCTCTCATCTGTAAAATTGTACTCCTTCAATAATCATCTCTGTTACCCGGCTTTCATCATCCGTACCACTACAGCCATTTTCATGAGTTCCGTTAGTCTCTTTCACAGGCTCGTCATCCACTTTCTGGACGTCTGCTACCTTTTTGACCGGCGAGTCAGACACAGGAACAGCCTCACTGTTAAAAAAAAAAAATTTTAGTAAACGTCACACGCGATTTACACACCACTTACTTAGGCATTTCCACAGCAGCATCGGTCGACATTCTTAAACACAACCACGGATATTATAAGCTCGTAAAGCTAAAGATGCAGGTCGTCTATCACGAAAGTAAAAGCACATGTCATATGACTGAATTGTGAATGCCGGTAAATACTCAAGCTGAACGCAAAAAAGGAACAGAAAACGTTGGAGACATGCTCCCTCGAATATTCCTCACTTCCACGTGTTAATAGACGTCAGCATTCAAGAAATTCAGAAGTAATTCTATGAAATGTTCCGCATCTGCTAAGGGGGCGTTGTACTGGGTTTTAATGGAGGGACGGTTAGCACACTGCATGGTTTCGGTACTACACGGATTACCACGCCGGTACCCCGAAAAGACCACATCATTTTCCGATAAATCATCTGAATTGGCGATCTGCGAGATTTCTGGCTAAACCTTGTGACAACCTCAGCTCCTTAACGACGTGAAAAAAACATATATATCCCACATCATGATGACCGGATTTGCCAGAAGTGGGGATCGGAATGACGAGTAATTACAAGTTCTTGCATGTTCACCATCGGATCTGAACACATGAACTCATCACTTCCGTGCGTCGAAGACGATCAAGGACACCCGCGCATGGCTCAGGGAGAGGGATACAGTTGATGGGAACACAAAGAGGATACGAATGCCACCCAGTCTATGCGCTTCGCTGCTCTCACTACGGTCGTTGCACCCACAACCGGACAGCGCGGGCGCTTACCGGCATCCGCCATGATAGTTGACATAAAAAGGAAATGGACTCCAGACCTACCAACCGTCGACGACGCACCACCTATTCACCAATCAAACAATGAAGTGATGCATATTCCATATACGTTAGGAACTCGTTGGCAACTTGATGCCGGAGATCCGTTACTGAGGACGCACGCCGCAATCTCTTCTTCCTAGTGAGGCTGGATTGAACAAATTTACTAACTCGATATATGTTGGAGAATTTTGACCTTACTTTTTAATAGAGGTCACTCTCCTTTCGCCCTCAAAATGTTTCATCACTGCGGATTCATCATCAACATGAACAAGTGCAATGTCAGACCTGATTACTCATCAATTTTCTTAATTCAGGGTTTGCACAGTTCACACACTGTTCGTGCTTTCATGATGCAAGGGTTGTCCCACTAAAACACATAGGTACAGTATTCTAATTGTTTAAAATACCCCTCATAACATTTTCCAGAACATTTAACGGCAATTTTTCAGATTGTTCAGACATTTGTTTCAAAACTCTTCGTGAACTGGAAACTTTCCAATATGAACTTCAGTACTGTATATGCAAACAGTTATATGTATTCCGGAAGTATTCCACTAATTTCACAATAAAGAACCAGCAGCATCTGCTGACAATTTCTTAGTAGAGTTACAAATTGAAAATTTGTGCCTATTAATGTAAAGTAGATTTTACTTCTCACACAATGTTGACATCTTGAGAAAATGTTGACATCTTGGACGATTATTTTTCACGTATAAATAAAAAGGCAGAGATTTTCGGGGATTGGAATTATGGGAAAGATTTCATGAGTAGATTTCCTCTTAAATATTAAAATTCTTTCAGCTTGAAATAATTTTTTTTTCTAAATGGCAGAATCAATCTACAAACCTTTGAATGGTCCCAAATATAGTTCTGAACCTCGCAGTAACGGAAGACGGTGATTTCCAAACATAAAAAAAGGGCGATGAGCTGTGTCAAATATAATTAATCATACAAGAAAGTTAACTTGACCCAGTTTGTCAGTACAGTAGTTCTTAATTTTACTGCTGAAGGCCATGCAGCAGAGCAATCTCAGGATAATTTTACGGACAAGGGAAAATCACCATTGGAGGCCATTGTGACTGGTAGTTGCTGGTCAACTATGTGTATCTATTTTTTTTTACACCATTGTAACACCCAATCCCCACAGCTGGATTAAGTTATACTGTAATACCTCTAGATTTGCATTCATCCGGCAGATAGGAGGCAGGAATTGTTAGAATGAAACAAAACGATCAGATCGCGGAAACTTCTTTTATTCAAACTCAGATATACCGGTACAAACATCTTAGTTCTGCGGATACGCGTACACCATACAGAAATCGCAACAGAAACAATCATGCCACCTCCATTAGTTGGAGATCTTGAACGCTTTCCGCACAGCCTCCAGACTATTCGCATCAATAGACGGATTATTGTCAACCAACAATAAATCTTCAAGTCCTGCAAGACGGTATGGACAATTATCGACAGGGATCACAACTTCATACACTGTACAGTACCTCGCATCGAATCTTCCGACAAAAACTGAGTTATCAGGACAATTCTCGGCACGCGACTGAGTCCTTGCAAAACATGGAAGCATGTTTCTTCTCCAAACGCGAACTCGGTGAGAACAGAAATGATGCCCGAAAGAATATCTTCAGAGAGAAAAGTTCCGAACAGAGTTGGAAAATTGGCAGGGTCGATTTTCTGACGAAAAAAAGAACAGATGTATTTTCCATCATGAGGAAACAGGAATATTACGAGGTCATTAGGGCCACTGATGGTGATCAAGCAACAGATTCTCAGTCAATTACTGTACTCCGTTTCAATTCGCGGGGAACGCTGCGATGAACGAGCACATTGCTTGATCACCGTCTTCTGCAACAACTGACATCGACAGGATGGCTTCTTACGAGAATTACCTTCATATACTCAAATCGCAGTTTGGAATTGGTAGCCAAAATAGCCCAGTCTCGACTGAACTGCTGAACATTACACGGAGGTCCAATAGGACATGCCTCCGTCCTGGTGAGTTGAAGAGGTCCGAGAAGCTTCTGCTCCTTCACTTCATCTCTGATCACCCGATGGACTTCGCGAGCAGCAGGTTTCTCTTTTTTATCCTCCTGACGAGTGGACTCCCGAGAATCAGACGAAACGCTGTCCGTTACAGGGATTCGTTTCATAGGAACCTGCGAAACAATAAAATTTATCTTCATGTATAAAAAAAAAAGAAGTTTATACTGTATGTACATAATCTTGGCGCTGAACTAGCAGGAAACAATCCGGTACAGTAAACGGGAAGAGATTCGACTTTATAACTAGGAAATAGCGAATATACCGGTATATGATAAGTCAAGATACCTTGGCATAATTTCGATAGTCATAAAAACTCCAGGACGAAAAGGCAGAAATCGAGAAATCCCCAACATGGTCCAGCTAAGCACATCTGAAGTTCCAAGTATTAATGAGCCTTAGAACTTGCGAATTCTAAATAGAATCAAAATTTTATCATTCTCCTTCTCTGCACTAAATTGAGTCACATAGACACGGAATTTTCCTACGCGTGATAAATAGCCTTCGAGTCTCCTCGACACAAAACCCGTCTGATTTGGAGGAAAGAGAACAAAACCAAAACGAAGCGTAGAAGCGAACAGGGTTTCTCTTCTCTGCTTTAGCAATAAAATAATCTGCTACCGCACCCAATCACATAGCGCTGCATTTCCTCCCCAGACAAGGTTGGAACAGTTCTTCTGTTTCCACGACTTCAAAAAATACTCCACCCGCGGAAAAAACTTACCTTGGAGCGTGCCGAAATGGACTTGTTCACCGGCTTCACCACATCGACATCATCCAGGCGCTCTGCAAGAGACTCGGAAATCGTGGTGCTTTCCTGGGCATCTGCGTCACAGGTTTTTTTCAACTTTGCCAGTTCTTCAGTTGCTTGCTTGTTAGATGGTTCCAGCTCTAGAGCTTTCGAAAAATCCTGAATAGCCAACTTGATCAAGTTTCTAGCTGCTCGGGCGGAACCGCGTCTCAAGTAGGCCTTGACATATTCAGGATCCAACCGTAACGCAAGATCGCAGTCTTTCTCTGCTTCAGCAAACCTGAAAATCAGTTGTTTCTTCGATCAGCGTGATAGAATACGCCATCCAAGGCTTTCTCCAGATGGAAGAAAAAAATTTTTAACCTTTGAAGAAAATGATTAGTTATACAGAGAACAAAGATTGTAAAAAAATTTCGCAATAACATATTTTGAGACAAGAAAAATCCCTTCAACAGGAAATTCTGCGAAAAACTCTGAAAATGTAATCAAAGGATTGCATGACGCGGCGACGCATTTCAAATTTTTCAAGAAATAAGATTTTACTTCTCAAGTTTCAAGTACGCCATGGCACGATTAGCGGGCAACAGGGCATTGTGCTGGTCCAGTTCAATCCCCTTTGAATAGGCCTCGACAGCTTCTTGGAATTTTCGTGCTTTGAACAGCATGTTTCCCTAAAAAAAAATTGTCTTCATTAACGGAAAAACAGCGCAATGACAGCAGATGTGGGAGAAGAAAACTAAGACTTCAAGCATAAAGATTCTGCTGGTGCAGCTCTGATACATCTACCATTTACAAGACGATTATTCAATTTCTGCTTCCACCTCAGATCATGTTCGGCATTTACCATCATGCAAGCAAAATGTACGCTGGACTTGTTAAGGCGAATTGTCGTCAAAGACATCACGAATCTCACCTTTTGAGTTTATATTAACTTCTTTTTTTTTCACAAGCATTAGAAGAAGAAATAAGGCATTGATTCGCCAATGTTCACATACTTTCTCCTTCCAGTTATTCGCATTGTGTTTCAGCTGGACATCGGCGATCTTCTTCGCATCCACGGGATTCTTCTCCTTCACAACTTCAGCGACTGCTGGTGCAGTTTTCTGCGAGAATACGAATAGGTAAAATTGTCCAGGACTAACAAAATTAGTGAAAAATCACTTACAGAACTAACTCGGGGACTTTGATTCGATCTCAACATTGCGTCCCTTTCTTTCATCCGTTTCTCCCACGATTTGAAATCACGCGCAAGATCTTCCACTTCTTCAGCATGACGCCGAGCGCTCACCTGTGCACGCATGGCGGCCTCTGCCATTTTCAAAAACTTTTCCTGCGAAAATGCGTTCGAACTACGACTCCCACGTGCATTAATTCAGCTTGGATCCCAAGCAATGAACATTCTCCTATGGAATAATACCATTGTAACACCGAGAGATGCATTTCTGGTCTCGAAAGTTCTTCACCTTCGGAGTGACAATGGTGGAAAATATATGCTCAGAATGCGGCCACGCAAATTTTGAAAAATATTCGACAAAATTAAAAAGTGCACCATCAACAGCACAGCAAAATCGCTATTTTCAAGAAAACCGAAGAAAGATTAGGTAATAACTTATCCCAAGAACGATTGATCACGCTCGACCGAACTCAACAGCGAAGAAACCCAGCAAGACCGAAGAATTCGATCCCAAAGAAGCAGCGATTTCCCCTATCTGATAACCACAGTTTTTGCTTTTAACGCGAAACGCCTTGAAAATCCACGAATTCACTGCCCGATCAACAACGGGTTCCGCACTTATGTCACCATCGCTCTTGTTATTTGGGGTGTCTATGTCTACTCGTCCTTCGGACGAGAGGAATACTTTGACTCCATTTTTGGAAGCATCCAGTGGGCAACGTAGTTTCAGCACCATGCCAAAAGACTGGTCAATAGGATCGGAAGAAGAAGAACTTGATATCGGGGAGATCAGGTTATCCGGAGCCAGTTTGTAAGCGTAACGGATGACGACTGGCAGAGAGAGGTCGAAGTCGCACACAAAAATTCTGCAACATTCAAGGATTCCACAAGTGCCAACACCAATTACGTCAACGTACTTTCCTAAGCCCTCATGCGAATACAGTACTGTATCACCACATGAACTCCAAAAAATTCCTGAAGGCAACATTATTCGATTCATTTCTAAAGTCAAGAATCGTCGAATTATTGCTCTGGTCAACTCTCGTGATTCAATCAACTTATTTTACAAGCACTGCGCACCTGAAATTCTAACTGAAAATGTCAGGAGTAGTCAGGTGGGAACAACATTTTTGGGTGAACAAGGTTGCATCGTTTGTAAGTTCCTCGGGGTTAAGCAACAAGATACACAGCAGTGTTCCCCAAACCGTGGTCTGCAAAAATTTTCTCCAGCCTAATAAATTTATCAGAATATAGCGATGAAAGACGTTACAGCATCTTTATCTGAAATTTAGGCATGACAATGGCATTGAAAATTGTCTCATGAAAAATAAGTGCTGATTTTTCTCCCAACAAATTTTCCCTTGATGAAATAAAATTATTTTAATTTCTTGTTCCGAGAAACCTTTCTTCAAGCACACTTTCATTTATTTTTTGAAGATATGCCACTATAGCTGCTTCATTGGTTAATTTGATTTTTGTAAAAAAAAAAAACAGAAAAATTTCAAACATTGTACCTGCTGCGAAGTCTATGAAGCAAGAAGTTACCTAGCCTGCAAAAATTTCATGAAACTTCGCAGATCCGTGGATTTTTCTTCCTGGAAATTTGCTGTTCCGCAAGAGAAATGTTATGGAAATGTGTTGGCCCGTGGGCCCAAAAATGTTGGGGAACACTGCTTTACAGGATTGTAACAATTTCTCGCAGTACTTCATGATCGCTTAAATATAACGCGATTGGAACTTCAGCTGATTCTACTTTTCGATAAAACTTTTCCACTGTCCATTTATTTTACTACACTTTCAACATTAGACTTCGAGGAATGATAACTGGTTCTAAGAAAAGCTGTTTTTTTCCTGATCAGGGCAAGATTAGCATCAACTATGTTTTCCAGCTCCACAAAACAAGCTTTTTTCAAGGGATGCAAGTTCGGGTTCCAGAGAAAAAAAAACCGCAGACTTGATACCAGGAAACCTCACAGAACCTAGATGATTACTGAATGTAAAAAAGTATTACCTGATGAAATCGGGGTTAAAGCCATCAACATTATTGAGTTTCAAGCAGGAGCCGCCTTGGTAAGCGTCGTCGTCATATGACTGTAAAGCTTCCAGTCGCTGAACCTGAGCTTTCACATCGCCCCAATTAGGATAGGTCGCTTGGGCATAGGGAACGATTTGCATCATCGTTTCGTCAGCAATCTTCGCGGACTCCGGACTAACCCACAATGGCTGATACTGCTGTAGACTCAAATTCCACCAAGGGCCACCGGAGGCAACGCCGTTTTTGTACATTTTCTTCCCCACACCTCGGCAGAATGATGTACGGAATGGTAACTTTTTTGGTCCCTGCAAATATCACGAATTATCTACCAAGTAGCAGATAAGTGCTGAAACAATAAATAAGAATGAGATCTCTTCCGAGAAAAACCGTATAGGGGTAGGGCTATTTTCATGCTTCGAGAAAATGTGTACCTCCTTCAAAATCAGAAGTGTAAATACCCTCACTAAAATAAATTGCAATGAGTTCTCAGTTCGCGAACTATTGTATTCTTAATGCCCACAATTTCCACATACGAAATTTTCCAAGGGGGATCAAGTGGTGTTCATGTGAATACAAGGTGCAGGGATAAATAAGGTAAAGTGTACAAGTGCCCAGTCCACTGTTTCAACGAAGTACCTTTTATTTTTCCCTTAAAAGCCGATATTGATCTCAAAGAGAGCAACTTAGAGAAAGTCCAAAGAAGTTTAATGAATACTTCGAAAAATATTGGAGCATCTTTAGATGTGATAAAAGTAAAATATACAGTACTCACCTTGAAATACGAATACGGGACAAGCAGAGACCAGAAAAAATTTTCCAGTTCCACGAACGCCTCTCCATTAAATTTTTCGTACGTCCACGCGTGAGCAAATAGAGCAACCGACATGTCATTCTTCCGAGCGAGTTCCATCGCCTTCATCGGAACAATAATTGAAGTAGAACAGCATGAGTAATGAATCACGCACGCAAATCAAGAGGCGACTTAACCTACCCGACGTGTGTGGAATCCTCCATTCCCATACATTCCCCTTCCGTGAACGTCCAAACCAACGTACACATCACGTTTACGATCACCGGCATTTACAGCACTGGTAGACAAATTTCCGGCACGCCATGTGTAATTCAGGAAAATTCCATCGCAAGCATCAAAAAATAGCCTGCAACAAAAATGCTCTCTCGTGCACTACTGACGGAAGATTTGCAAGCACTCCAGCTAGAACTTCACCATGTCAGATTTCTTTACCACACAGCCGGGAGGTTCTCGGGAAGCCGCGAGTCCTCCCTAAAAGAACTGAAAACTCCGGTACAACGGGGGTTTCCGGTTACAAAGCTAATGGGGTTAAGGGAAAAATCGGTTCAGGGTTCCAGGAAACTGCTGTTCCTCCCATAAATCCAGCCCTATTTACTCCCCTTTTCCGTTTCCGCCGTAAGCCAAAATCTGTGCGCATTGAACAGAACAATTGCACGGAAGCTGAACGAAACTGGAGCAGGATTATGTCGAAAGTTCTCGAACATTCAAGAAACCCGAATACACACGAATACTAGGCAGATAGAAGATTTCGTCGCCCATTTTGAAGACTTAACCCAGATTTCTATCCATCTTCAGATTTCAAAATGAAGCACGAAAAAAAAATCGGTTTCTCATATTAAACGTTATTCATCATAAATAAGTTCCAACATCTTCAAGTGGTCAAAATAGAACCGGTAGTGCCGAGAAGTCAAGCTTGACCTACGCTGACGTCAGAAAAAATGTTCCACCACTAACCTGATTCAACGTAATGCTCCGAATGAAAACAATAAACCCGCGCGGTTCACAATCATGGGTGACAACCGAAACAAGCCTCCACGGTTCGGAACATTATACAGATAAGTATTTGGTGATGATAAGGCACTCTAAATTTCTGCAAACCCATTTCTCCATCTCCAGTGTTAAAAACCATGGGAGCGGTTCGAATATACGCTGCAGCAAAGAAATGACTCAACGAGACGGCAATAAGGGAAAAGAAATGGGACAGCAAAAACGCAAGAATATATTTTTTTCCTCGAATTCCAGAGCCCCTCGGAGTTCACTGTAGGGGATGTAGGCAAGTTTGTTTCTACGAACTTCCTTTCCCTTCTGCCTTAATTGGTGCTATCGAACACGTATAACGTCCCTTCTCGTTACACAAACGCTGCCATCTGGCACCCAGACGGCGTTGGCGTCATTTTCAGAAAATTTCTTTGAAGCATAAACGTGTTGGAAGTTACGATCCGCATTAGCTTTAGACAGATTAACTCAAGTATTCGTATCTTCGGATTACTGTTATATTAAAACCAATGACAAGCAGCTTGGAATAATCTCCGAAGACATCAAAAAGTCAGTGATACCAGATATTCCTGTACTGTAAAACACAACTTTCCATAGGTTGAAAAACCAAAGCCTCCAGAATCCCATTCATGCCTCGACCCAAAAATATTGACAAAGAAATTTCACACATTATCTCGTCTGAACAAGTTTAGAGGGAAGTCATTACTGTACTTACAAAATAAGTTCAAGAACTCAAATTTAGGTACAGTAATTGAATGACTTTAGGCTTGGCATAATGAAGTGCTGCAAGTACTGTATTTAGCAAGAAAAGCGATTATTTACTGGGGAGAAAAAGCTGAGCGGAAACAAAGGACACGAGAAAAATTGCAGAAGAAAATGAAAGCGAAGATTCCAGATTATATAGAATACGGCAAAGAAAAAAAAACTGCCGTATTAAATATTCAGAGAATTTTTTGGAATTCTCGATTCAACTTGAATCTAAAAGTTCACATTGATAGTTTCAATTTCTTCATTAATCACTTAGAAAGGTGTCAGGCGAAAAAAACGTCGAATAAAATTCCAAAACAAAGAAAACATTACACGGACTTGAAAATTCGTTATACTGTACTCAGTGTACTGTATAGAGAAAAATCAGCATAGACAAGAGTGTAGAGAGCGTCCATCTGTACAAGACTGTATTTTCTTTCAAGAAGTAAGCCTTTTATTCATTAGTAAACAGTATAAAAATTAAATATTCGAGAATACTTCATCATATTGTTAAATTTAATCAGCCTCGATTCCGAAGAACAAAAGGTTTCATGCACTTGGAAATACTGTACCTAATTAAAATTTTCAGCACGCCATGCATAATTCAACATTTTCGGAGGTCTCTTATTTCTTCATGACGTCTGAGAACTTGGTTCCATCCTCGAAGATTAAAATACATGGGCAATGGAAGGGAAAAAACGCACTAAATGCTGAAGTTGATTAATTTATGTAAATAAGTTGACAGGATGCTGAACTTGGGGGCAAAACTTCATTTGCCCAATTACGTAGGCTTTAATACATAATTTTTCTTAAGAGAATTCAGCCAGGGACTTGATAACAATTTGACATGAACAGGTTCGAGTTATTAAGGTGCAACTGTATTCCATTATGAATTTCACGGTTTCCACGTCGTTGTCAGCTTATAAATTTTTCCTACTATACAGTATTTACTTGGTCTGTTCACAACTTTTCAGATAAAAAAAAAATCGGGATTTCGTGGTCAAGGACGAAAAACTTGGGGACAGCAATTAATATCAGTGTAAAATGGCAACCGGACCATAACAGCCCGTGGTTTTACGAAGAATAACAAATTTTTAAATAAATATCCGAACTTGTATACTCACTGATTCATCGGATTGAGCTCATTCTGCCACTCCAGCTTTCCTTCAGCCGTGACCGCATCGTACCACAACACGACGGATTTGCCGTGCTTCAAACGTTTCGTTTCCTCGGTCAATAATCGCAGAAAATTCACCATATCACTGATACGCCGCTTCGGAACAGCGTTTTCCACATTGACTAACCACCCGTCAAAATTGTAGAAATAAGCGATCTTTGCCAAATTTCGCGCAACTTTGGAACATTCGTAGTCGGACTCCAGAATCTGGTTCCAAACGTCAGATCCTTCCGCATGTTCGGAAATGAATGTTCCTAAAAATATATTTTACACACTTTTGAAACAAGTCAGAGGAAGACCACAAATTCAACCTTCAACTCAGAACACTACAATGCTGTTACAGGCATTTAAATTTTACAATGATAATATACAGTGCATACGAATGTCACATACGGTCCCTTTGAACTTGGCTTCATTCAGTAAGAGAAAACTGGACCAGAAAATTTCTCAAGAATATTTACAAATGGCTGTAGACGGCTGTTTTTTAAATTCTACACAGTATATTTCATGACCTTGCTCCCTTTTAACGGGAAAACATCACTTCAAGTAAATCAGGTTCACCTGCCACATCTTCAGTGTATGTTTCAGGAAGCTGCACGTTGCTCTAGTATTCAATTGCCCATTTAAAATAATGTATTGGAATTTTAGCGACAAATTTTTAGAAATTACATGAATAGGCTTTCAGTAAATCATTCGGCAGTTGTTCCGAGTCTTGCTGTTGTTTTTTATCTCAGTTTGCCGGTACTGTATCAGAACAACTTGATTTGAATATATTGTACAGACGACGTATTGAACCAACACATGTATGCATACAATTAAGGTGGTTCAATCTAAGGCAGATAAACCCCGTTTTCTTGGGTACCACGCATAACACCTCAAATGAGGCTCACGCCCAAATTTTTCAATGTAACCCCACATACCACCCTCACCTTCTGTTTAGGGACTGAACTTTAAAATATTTTTTAAAATAAAATAATCAGAGTTTACCTAAATAATTGGAATTGTAGTCAAACAGAAATTTAATTTTTTCGTACAGGTATACTCTCCAACGCAATCTTGTCTACGATAACTTTCTCCGAATAACAAATTTTTTTTCTCACAGGGCTTTCTGCCCATGTTATAGGGTTCTTTAAGAATGAATTCTTTCTAAAACAATTTTTTTCTGGTTGCTTGAATTTTGTTTATTTTTACGGTTGTTCGCTTGTTCAACGAGTCCATCTGTATTTCCACTACAAAATTGTCAACTGGAATCAACTATGACGCGCACCAAAACATTAACCATTTCTTAAAATGTTATACTGTACCCACATATGACGCGTACCCTCTTGATTTCCAAAAAACTGTGCGCGTGATACTCCACTAAAGAGGAGGTTGCTTAATTTTTCAATTCAGAACATTTCGCCAAAGAAGTAAAATCTCATGACTTTAAAAATGCTCGCAACATGGTGGATGATTTTCATTGGGTTTCTTTCCATTTCCGTTCAAAATGATGCTTACATTAAAAGCTCACAAAATTGAAGTTGAATAAAATTACCAAGAACAGCAACTCCATGAAGATGCGCAGAGGCGACCCAATGCGGAGGCGGGATCGTCACCAAGTAATGACTGAAGTAAACGAACACGTCCACGAAATTCCAATTGAAAAAATGGAAAAATTCATTGTTGGTGGTTCCAGCGATGTACCTGATGAATATTTTCTTCACTTTCACCAAGGAAACATAATTATAACACCCGCGGTTAGCAAGAACCTACTTGTCATCCAAGTAGCCCCCTTTCATGTCATGACAAAGCAACGTTCTCGGAGCCGCAGAATCCGTAAAAATCCTGAGAGTTGACGAGCTTGAAGACGGAACACTACGCTTGACACTAGTCGGACGCAGTGGGACTTCGAACGCAGCCGGGGCATAGTTGAAGAAGTAGGTGGTCCAATCCAAAAGGCCGTTCAACGTCTTAATGGGCTCTATCGTGCCCCAACTCATTCTTCATCACCACATGCATACACGAGCGAATTTACAGAGCACTAAATGATATACGTAACCACCACATCATCACACAATTTTACACCCAGGGTTTGGATTGATAACAAGTAGTTCAACGGAGTGAAACATATGTAACACGCGGAAAAAATGATGCAGCACAAAAATTTGAGCGGGAGAAAATGTCGCAACTGAGCTCCAGAATTGGGATACGATTTGTATCAAAACTCCCACTACGGCATTCCGTATGAATTTTCAAAGCATGAATTCAATTCAAAAGTTATAGAACCCACGAATGAACGAAAACAGACGATAAAATCAGTACATCAGTAATGACACGAAAATTAATGCGGATTGACCGTCATGCAGTCAGTTTTTATCTCTCATTCGCATGTTCGCTTCAATAATGTTCCCACAAAACGTTTACTTGTACCCATTGAGGGTTGATTTACATCTTGAATCCTAAATTTAAAGTTCAATCTATCAGCTGAGACATTTTCCCATGACACAAAAATAATATGAAGGTTTTCAGAAATATTTTTCATTTTGATACTGTACTTCCGCAACCACCAAATGGAACAGCCTCGTTAACCACAAAGCTTGAGATCAGCATACTCCTTCACGCCATAGATTTCCGAGCATCAACATCGAAAGCAACAACATGAAAAGGCACTGAGATATAGGAGTTCCGTAATCACAGTGCAAGACCATAGCAAGCGCCCGCATCACGAATTTTAATAAACCCACGAATATGCCCTTCCAACAGATTCGCATCAATTGAGCAAAAAATATTCAAGCCGAAACCTCAGCAAAAGTTTTGAGAACACGCGTCAGATATACTCGAATGCGATGAGCTCCTTAAAAGGCGTTCGATTTCAAGCGATCTTGGGAACGGGGACCTCAGGCACGTTTGTCCGATAAGCCAAGTAAGTATTGAAGACCAAAGCAACACACTTGAACGATAAAGCAAACACAAATAAATGCTTCACCGAACGAAGGTATCGAAAAAAATATATAATTCCATCAGGTACGTGTATCAATGATCAAATTAGTTTAAAGGACATAGAATTATAGAGGATGAGAACCAGAAGACTAAAAATGTATGTTGTCGAAGAAAGCCTCGGAACAATAGAAGAGCAACTTGAAAATTTTCACAAGAGGTTGAAACCTGAACTGAGCTTGATTAGCCTCACGAGCCAATCCTTGAAAATTAGTTGGATGTAAATGTAATACAGTAGAATCTCGTAATAAAAAATTATTGCTTGAAACGAATCCGAGTTTAACGTTCCTGTCCAATAGCCCTGTTGTGATTTCAATCGCCACACAACTCATCCTCGTAACTAAGCATTTTACCGAATCATAAAAGCGTCGACATAAGATTATACTGAATAAACGGGACGTATGAGAAATGAACTAACCTGCACGAACAAAGTGCGATATTCCAGCGGAACCAACGAAAAGGTGACCACCTGGGCAGCTGGCCAAATATAGTAATTCGTCATGAGGACATCCCAGTATGTGTTTTTCATGAACTTCTTCATTTTATCGTAATGGATTCCATTTCTGAATCCTTCTATGGCCAACAAAATGGTGGAGAGAAAAGCTGGAGCGAAGATCAACTGGTCCGCCGCTACCTTCTTCAGAACCGTCTGCGCAGCTCCATTTGCCCCAAAACGCGCTTCCAGAACTCCATACCATCCCTGAAGAATTTATCTCGTCATAGCAAAAAACAATGTAGTACTGCATACTGCAGCTTTGTATTTTCATACAAAACAAATCATACCCTCAGCATTGGCCCAACATAAATCGTTCCGATGGCTGCGAACCTCAGGGCCCTTCCTTTGTCAACTTCCGTCAAACGCTTTTCTTCAACGAGCGTTTGGGCGAGGACATCACCGACACCCATAAGAAACCCAGTTTGTACCATCTGCGTCTTGTAAGGGTGAACGCGGAGCAGATTAGCATAAACTCGGTAAATCGCAGTCATTTTGTTATCTAAAAAAAGAAATAATAATTATGCACTACTTCATATCTGAGTACCTTGCAAAACCTATTGAATTTTTCCAACGAAAGAAGCCATATTGATTGCTGAGGGAATCCACGCTTTATTATCGGAATTCCTACAAAAACGGAACTCAAGATAAATAAGTCACCCGCGAAAACAAGGCAGGGATAATTGCACGGCAGCTCTAAAGCGGGATGGTTCCAAGTTGATCACAACACGTGAGCAACGAAAGCTATGCTCCACTCGTTTTTAAAACAGCCATTCCTAACGCAAACATTTCTAAATTCGCAATTTAAATGGGGTCGGTACGAAAGTGTGAACGCATTTAGCGATACACGTGATCTGCGTAAGCCGTTTACATTCTGGTACACCGACCAGAGCTGTTTCTAAGGAACACTAAGAAATCGAAAATTCCGCATAAAGCCGAGATACGCCGACATAGTGTGATGAGGAAGAGATTTGATTTTTAGAGGACTGGGACAACTCGCCGGAAATCTCAGAACTCGGCCACGGAAGTTTAAACGGAGGTGAGCTAGGACGAGAGGGGATATAATCATCTTCCTTGTTAGCTTTATTCGCAAGATACACATTCCAAAATAGAGCGACGCACTGGACTACCAACAAACGGTACTGCAAGGAAATGAAATAGAAATTCAGCAACTGCACACTAGGCCATACGGTCCAATTCGCTTTCAGGATCTGAAAAAAAGCAGCAAGAAATTGTTACAGAACACATGGAACCATACACGTTTTCAATTTCTTCACGCACGTTCTCCAGCGCAGTAGCCTCTATCAACTTTGATGAAATGATCCAAAAGAATTTAAAACAATCAGGGAATTAAATATGAACAAGTTATAAGAGTTATCTTAACATAGCAAGGACACTTCCATGGCATTCAGTTCTTTCAGAATCGGGGGTACAGTGTTATTTTTTACTTTTGCACAACTAAAGCTCAACAGGATTGGTTCAAAGCTCTTGAAAAAAAAATACAATCTCTCCAGTCTAGGATTACAGCTGTTTATAAGGATTTGTTCCTCAGAAGTTCAGACCGATTTCACCTTCAAGAGATTACTTCGATCAAAAGCAATCCTACTCTTAGTCGCGAATCTAATGCCATTCCATTTAAGACACACCACAGCTCCAGGAACAATATAGCACCTCAAATGAGCCCTCTTTTCTAGTGATCATGAGCAAAGTTTGCAATTTAATCCTGCGTTTTCATTGCTCATGTCGGTAGGTTTCTTACCTCCCATCCGTGGTGCTGACAGAATTCTAGCGTATGTTCGAAGTCGTGAGTTTTCGCAAAATGCACAGAACCAACAAGAATAGCCAGAACTGGAGGAGCAAGTAATCCTTGATCAACAAATGTTTTGATGATGGCTTTCTTCAACGTTTTTTCTTTTCCTATGAACCGATCCAACGTCTGAAACCTTCATTTCATTTCGAAATACAATGACAAATTATTCAGAAATTAAAGGAATCGAAACAAGAAAATATCACGCACCACGCTCTCAACCCGGGTCCGGCAATGAAGGCACCGATCAAACCGAACCGTATAACGCGGTAAGGTTCTACGTTGCGGAGTTCGATGCCTTCGACACAAGTCTGAGACAAGAAATCACCAGCTGCCATTAAGACGCCACTCTGAGCACCAAGAAGCAGCCGCGGATTTCTGTCCAGCAATTTGTCATAGGTCTTGATCAGTCGCCACACCACACGTTTAACTAGCATGTTCTGCAACGCGGCACGAGCAGCACCGCCTATCAGTGTTGTAACATCTGAAAACGAGCACAAGAACAATTTCACAACGAACCTTCCGAGTTCCCCACATCTTCAGCAGAAGGGATGGTATTTCTTTAAAGATGACCCATAGCCAATCTGCTCAGACCAGCTTCGGAAAACTAGGGAATTCACCTTTAAAAGGCCAACACATTTCCTAATACCTGGACACAGCCCCGCCAATTTCGTTCATGGTCAGAGCGTCAACTGCGTTTAAAATCGTCGTAAACACGTACGGTATTTAACAAGCAACTTTTCCAGGCATTGCATAAGGTTTCCCTGCCTGGTTTTCCGGGAAATTGGTTTTCCCTCCTTCTTTAGTTCGCTCGTATCGTCGCTGTGGACCTATATATGGCCTTTCATGCTTACCTAGGCTCGTGCGGATCAAGGTGTTTTTCGGGAGCAACACTTATGTCATCACATGACATGACATTTGCCTGGTGTAGTTTCTCGCCGGAGCAGAACTCTTGGTCAGCCAAACTCTAGGCCACTGCACCCCCCATCCCCTCACTCCCTATTCTCATCACTCTCTCCTTCATGAACACTAGTGATGGACTTGAGGGTTTGAGTTTACAGTGCGCTGGGCGGTGTCACAGGACTATTGTGACACCAGGTCTAGTAAGGATTTTCACACTGGAATGACAGGTTTCACAGGAATACTTCTTTACAGTCGAAAAGAGTCCACTTTTTTGTCATTCAAGTATACAAAGTTTTAACCTCCAGCTTCTGCACTGATCAGATTTGAAAGTGCAAACCTTCCTGAACTGTGGTTTAAAAAGTTGATACAGATGGAGCTCATAACTTGACTGTGAGGACAGTGAGGACTGTGAGGACAGTTTGACAATTTGATTGAACAAGTACATCCACATCATAGAAGTACCTTGAGGCAGGGCCAGATTAAAAAAAGTTGATACAGATGGAGCTCATAACTTGACTGTGAGGACAGTGAGGACTGTGAGGACAGTTTGACAATTTGATTGAACAAGTACATCCACATCATAGAAGTACCTTGAGGCAGGGCCAGATTAAAGCATGTGCTAATGATGCTGCAGCATTATGGGTTCACCAGGGGATTAATAGGCCTCTGTAAATTTAAAAAATCAGCCAACTGGAGCATTAATAATTTAAGAATAAATCTGAGGAAACCTGACACAAATACAAATTTGTAGCATGCAAACTGCATATGTTATTGGTTGAAAACAGGTGCACTCTCATGCCTGCTTTTACTGCTTGCATACACCTGGATTATTTACTAGGATTGCAAAATTTAAAAAAATCTATACATTGGTGACTGGCCTAGCAAACACAAGCATGCAGCTCCAGGACTGTGTTTGCTAGGTGGAACATTATTTGTAGGGTAAGTAATTTTTTCCCTTGAGGACCAATATAAAATCCACTAATTGGTTCCTGTAAATGAAATCTACTGCTAAAATGATAAAAATTGCCTGAATTTTAAGAAATTGAAAGAAAAATACTTTAAAACACCTGAAGGTTCTTCTGAAGATCTTCCTATTTAAATCAGCTAGATGCTCTCCATTCTGAATGACATATAGAAACTGTACCAATTGTACTTCATGCATATGCGACATCTATGAGTGAAGTAGGAGTCAATCCTCTGTCATGACTATGCATAGATGTCACTTTTGCATGAGGTACAAGCACTGGTTAGACCTCTTGCAATTTAAACCAGAACTATAGGGCTAACTGGCACTTGGAATTTCC
>CAJPEX010000453.1:60476-103689 GCA_905338405.1 Notodromas monacha
GGGTCAGGTCTGATTTTTGCGCCAACTCTGGCACTGATTTTTGCGCCCCCCCTAGCCAGGCGCCCGTGTGCAGTGAACCCGCTGCACCCGCCTTAGGCCGGCCCTGATCACAGCTGCCATACCCATCCTGGCCAAAATTTTCCACCAAGTCGGAACATTCCAGGTGATCCATTCTGACTGCGCCGCCATTTTTCAATCCCGGGCCTTCCGTTGTTTCTTGAAGGAGCACAACTGCAGACAGCATCTGGCCCACGGATACCATCCCGAGGGCAACGGCACCTGCGAACAAGCAATACGGACATTGGGGCAAATACAAGCCAAGCTGGTAAAAGGGGACTGCACACATTGGGACAAGCACTTACCGCAATTGGTACTGGCATACAACCAAACCCCTCACAAATCCACCGGGGCATGTCCGGCGGAGATCTTCTTTGACACAGCCATCCAGCTCGACGCAGACAATCTTTTCAGCATCCAAGCCACGCGCACAGTCCACCACGAGCAACAGGTCCGCCGGCACAAGGATGCAGCTCGGAAGACATTTGCAGACCAGGCCAACAAGCACAAATGGCCCAAATTTGAAGCAGGGGACATGGTGACCATCTGACCACGCATCCCAACAACCATGCAGCACGCCGCACGATGCCGTTTCCATAAGCAGCGCTTCGGACCATTCATGGTCATCCCTTTTCAGGGGCACGGAGTATACCGCATCAGAGTCCGCAACGGCACGTACAACGCAAAGGACTGGGAAATGCAGCCGTGGAACCAACTACCAGGACCGCCACACGAGGGGTTTGACAAACTGTTTGCGATGCAGGACAAGCAGAAGTCCCACACAACCACAACAGAGGCACCCAATCACGCATACGCGGCATGCAACACAAACAACTGCGCACACGCCTACTGCCGAGCTGTACACTGTCGAACATCGGGCCCATGCCTGATGCAACCACTGGCAACCGCCGCTTTAAATACGGCGCATCATTCTGGGTCAGTCGCTCTTTTTCAGGGGGGGGGAGAGTAAGCGCCGCCAATAACCATCAACGATGCTACACGAGATAAGAGGACAACGGACCATGGAAAAACACCCGCCGACAAAAACACCAAGAGAACAACAAGCCAAATGACCACGCTTCCGGAGGCCAAAGCCCCCGACCGAGGACACAGGAAGGAGCACCGTTAAATGGCCTAGTGGGGAGAAGTGGACATAGGCATCGACCCTGTATAAAAGGAAGAACCTCAAATGAACAACACTCACTCAAATACTGAACCTCATGTACTGACTGTTCATGCTGTGTATACCCTTCTCATCTGTGTTGTGAACTCATCTGTCGTCCGTCAAGAGAAATACATCCGTGTACTTTTGTGTACTCCTGACTAGTCCATTTCCCAAAGGATCTTACTTTTTTGTCATTCAAGTATTAAAAAGTTTTAACCTCCAGCTTCTGTACTGATCAGATTTGAAAGTGCAAACCTTCCTGAACTGTGGTTTTAAAAGTTGATACAGATGGGGCTCATAACTTGACTTACTGTGAGGACAGTTTGACAATTTTATTGAACAAGTACATCCACATCATAGAAGTACCTTGAGGCAGGGCCAGATTAAAGCAGGTGCTAATGATGCTGCAGGATTATGGGTTCACCAGGGGATTAATAGGCCTTATGTAAATTTTAAAAATCAGCCAACTTATGGAGCATCAATAATTTAAGAATAAATCTGAGGAAACCTGACACAAATAAAAATTTGTAGCATGCAAACTGCATATGTTATTGGATGAAAACAGGTGTACTCTCATGCCTGCTTTTACTGCTTGCATACACCTGGATTATTTACTAGGATTGCAAAATTTAAAAAAAATCTATACATTGGTGACTGGCCTATCAAACACAAGCATGCAGTTCCAGGACTGCGTTTGCTAGGTGGAACATTATTTCTAGGGTAAGTAATTTTTTCCCTTGAGGGCCAATATAAAATCCACTAATTGGTTCCTGTAAATGAAATCTACTGCTAACATGATAAAAAATTGCCTGAATTTTAAGAAATTAAAAGAAAAATACTTTAAAACACCTGAAGTTTCTTCTGAAGATCTTCCTATTTAAATCAGCTAGATGCTCTCCATTCTGAATGACATATAAAAACTGTACCAATTGTACTTCATGCATATGCGACATCTATGAGTGAAGTAGGAGTCAATCCTCTGTAATGACTATGCATAGATGTCACTTTTGCATGAGGTACAAGCACTGGTTTGACCTCTTGCAATTTAAACCAGAACTATAGGGCTAACTGGCACTTGGAATTTCCCAAAGTCAAAATATTTTCAAGTCTATGTCTGAATTTCATTAGAAACAACATGTATTAAAACCTCCCTGACTCTCACACTTTCCCCTCAAACCTCCATACATTGGATTCTGGAGTCCATTTATTCTATTATCACAGGAAATATGAAAGACATAAAAATGTTACAATGCCAAATGAAAGCCATAAAAATGAACTTTTACTAACTTTTGAAAGGAAGTGCAGGATCTATGAGGCAAATGAACCTTTGCCTCCAAGTTCTGCATCCTGTCAACTAATTTAGGAAGCAATTTTATGCCTACAATATCATCAATTACAATTTCCTTCCATTCTTCTCACTTTTCCTCAACAAAAATGCTTGAGAAACAACCATTTTTGTTGAGGGGAAGAAACAACAGCATTTATTTATTTTTTAATATATATTTTTAAGGGCAGGCCAGCAAAAATTTGCAAGGCAGGCCAGTGTATGCTAGGAAAGTCATTTATTTATTTTTCTGGTGTTAGTTAGGCAGGTTGTTTATTTGCCTGTGCATTTGCTAGGCAAGGCATCACATATATAGTAGATGACTATGCTTATGAAAATGGCATTGCATGTGTCAAAAATTCTACCATTGTATGTTGGCTTCTTGTCAAAATCTCATTCCAATGAAAACAGGCCAATATACTGTCTTTTAAAACTGCTGGCCTGTATTTGTTAAAAAGTAGTCTCCTGATGCAGAAAGTGTCCTGTTCTTGTAGAAAGCAAACTCTTTTAGAGTATGATATCTTGTACATGAAGGGGACTCTTGTCAAACTGTTAAAATCTATCTAATAAGGACTCACCACCCTGGAAAGCTTGAAAAATTCTTTGTAAAAACCCTGAATGTATACCTTTTTCATACACTAAATATGACACACTAAATATGAATGTATATTTCATGCATTGACATAAATATACAGTACTGCAACAATAGTTTTTGCAGCAGAATTTGATCCTTTTGTCAAAAACTCCTGTCTTCATGAACTGGTCAATTATTGTATTTTTGTTGAAGCCTTGCCCTGATCAAAATTAGATTTTTGTATCTGAATAATACAGGCAGTGTCCAAGAAATTATCTTGTCTCAATAAAAAATTGTCATCAAGACCTATACAATATTTTTATTGCTGAACAATCTTGGTCATTCTAAACCCATGAAACCAAATTTTTGGAACCTTTTGAAGCTAATTTCTTGTTTGAAGTATTACAATGCCCAAGTTCAATGAAACTGATGTCAAGCAGGCCTCAGAAGAGGCACTTGTCAAACCCACAATTGAATACAACTTGTCAAATGCACTTATTGTCAAACCACATTTAAGAAAATATGCCTGACATCCAAAAGACCCATGGAACATCCCATAATTTCATTTCCCAAATATATGGAGAAATAATTTTTTCTCACATGGAGTCCATGCTACACCACTTCCTGCATAAGGGATTTATTCCTGAGTCTTGAAGTCACTCATGCGCGACCACAGGAGAGAGAGTGTTGGCAGCAGAGCGTGAGGGGATGCAGGGCGCAGTGGCAAAGAGTTTAGATGACCAAGAGTTCTGCTCCGGCGAGATGGGGCCTCACCGTGTAAATGCGTCCCTCTCATGAATTGGTCATGAAGTGGTTCAATTCAGACGAGCTTGGTTCCTGCCCCGCATGGTGTGGTGACCATGCCTCTACGAAGCTGAACAAACTTCGACTTGGTGAAAGGAATTGCTTAGGTTTGTGTGCAAGTAGTAAGACCAGAAAGTAGGGATAGAACCACCGTCCGATTCATCTATTGGATGTGATGTATGGAGGGGATGTACAGTACTTCAGCTGCAAAATTTTTGAGCCGAATCACGGTAGCTGTGGCTGTGCCCTATATCTACAGAAGGCAACGGCGTATCTTGCCTGATTATGCCCCTAAATGCTGGTAATATATATTCATGAGTTTTCATCGGATACTCATGTAGCTCTGTTGGATGTAAACTTTCAGCTTTCTCATCCGGAGGGTTCCATTTTTGGCTCTTACTCTGCATGAAAAATCCAGGTGCCTTGATGAAGGAGCTCCTTAGCTTTAGAAAGGAGTTCTCTGCAGTAACGTCGTTTTAGGAGAGGAGAAGGTATTTTCCTTCTGGATCCCGTCATGCAGCTTTGCTTTGCGCATCATAGCTTTCTGACAATTCGGGAAACAAATGACTGCGTGCTGACGAAAGTTGATCTGGGCTTTCTCAGATTGAATCGGATTTGTACAAGGTGATGTTAGATCCAACGGAATGTGCTGAGAAATCAGCGTACGATGGATGAGGAATAAAAGTGCTATAGTATCAAGCTTGCAAATAGACTGGGAGCTTCCAGTGGCTTTGAACTATTCTGATTCTCAATTTGTTTCTCTCTGTCCAACTGATCGACGAAAAATTGACTGAATCTTATAAGGCGCATACGCGTAAGAAAGAATTCTGCCATACGCAAGCTCTGACATCTATGAGATACTACAACGATTAAGGAAAGTACTACAGTATTTGCGGTGTCTTCTACATCGGTCTGCTTGATAAGATTGCGGTAATACAGTACAGTAGTAGCTTCGGCATACGATACAAGCTTCAAGTGAGACGGCGAGCACAGTAGTGGGGTTTTCATCGCGCAGTCATGCTGTAGGGAGAGCACAGGCGCAGGTGTTGTGAACTTGCGACCGAAAAAGAAGGCTGCTACCTCTTACGTCTTACCTGTGTTGGGGTTTTATGCAAGCGTGCTGGATATCTCGTTGCCGTGTGCAAATTTAAAAAAAATATTTATTTTGAAAAGAAGGTGTTGGAGAGAAACGGTGAAGGAGGCTGCGTTTCCGGTTATGAAAAAAAGCAATGATCGCCATCTTTGATTGACTGGGTTGGTGACTTGATTCGTGTTAAAAGTGATTCATTTTCAGCAGTATGCTTTTTTTTTATACCTGTTCCATGATTGATCGAAATTTGTGTCCTTTGTGAGCGATGGCAATGTTCTGGTAGAAATATGATGGTGAATGCGTATGGTCGTATCTCATCATCGGATTTTTACTGCTGGGAGTCATTTTCCCTGGAATTGTGTGATTTTTCTGGTTGCGAGTGTGTTTCTTCGGAAAGAGAGCGGAGAAGTTCGTGGGTGAGGATGAATCATTCCCGAATTTATTCTGAAAGGGAGCGATTACGTGCATGGTTGTGAGTTTCTCGCCATTGCTTGAAGCAAGCCGCGCACGTTCTCTGATCGTGTACAAGGACTGAGACTGGTGTACACCAGTCTCAGTCCCAAAGATGAATCCGCTCTTTCCCGTCATTGCGGTGTTCGTGCGGTTCAAAACAAGTGCAGTTTTAAGTTTGCAATCCATGGCTTGTCCTTCGCCTAGCAAGTGAAGTGTCTGATCTTGATGTGAGCAAGGCACTAGTCAGAATATGATAAAAACAACCTGATGAGCTTATTGAGACGGTCGGGTATATCTCATTGCCAAGTTTCTGTTTGCTGAAGCTTCTGACGTTTGCTTTTCCAATCGCAGATGTGTGAAGGCGTGAGTGTTCATATCTTGGGATTGAAAAACTAGGTGAAAAATGTACTAAGATGATGATGTAACTTTGGAACGCTGCTTTAAGCTGTGATTGTTTTAAGTTCTCGAATTTGAGCTTACGTTAAGCGTCTAAGGAGTAGGTAAAACATTTGAAAATGAATGGTGCACCGCAGCAGTTGCCCTCTCTTCCGCCAAATCCACCTGGTCAAGCAACGAAATCATTTTCGGAAGAAGCCGGGGGTTCTACGGTTAAAGTTGTGAGTCCTTTGCCGTGGTCCTCGAATGCTGGTAGTCGAATTGCGCCGGTTGTTCCTCCAAAGCCAAAGAAAGGGTTTTACTCGGTGAGTTTCTGTCTCGTTCTGTGTGTCATGAGGAGGAATAATTTCCGGTCATGCTTTGCTCATAGGATTCTGGCGAAGGGCTTTCACATTCTCGTGATGACTTGACATCCGTGTATGGTTCGCACGTCTACGAAACCATTCCGTCTGGCCAAAAAGCTATGCCGCAAGTTCCAGCTCCTCAAAAGAGTGCCGCACCTATCCCCTGGTCTACAGCTTTGAAAACGAAGAACGCTAGTGATGGATTCAGAAGCGTATCGTTTGGAATCAATCTTCGCACAAATCCCGGTGCACAAGCCATAATAAGCTCATCGAAATTGCCTTCTGCTGGAGCAGACTTGAATGACAGTGATTTCCGTGATTTGCATAAAGCTCAACCGGCACAAATCGAAGACTTGCCCAGTTCACACGTTGTCTTCAAACCTTCAAAAGCAGGAGGAAATATGTATTCTTCGTTTCTCAATAAACCTGATTTGCACAATCAGAGCGTCATTTCGTATCATGACTACGAAAGTCTGGACGCGACTCTTGGTAAGATAATTCGTTGATTTTGTCACTGGAGCCAGACTTTTATTCGTAGTTACTTGGAATTGCGATTTCACCTCGTGTTGCTATTTTAATCCAATCACTCGTGGTAAACTTTGAATATAACGTAGAAAAGCCACTATGAGAGAATTCTTCAAGTTTGATGAGCATAACAGTATTTATGGGTTCAGAACTTTCATGATGCAGTACCGGGCTTCAGTAGCTTCAAACTGGTCTATTCTGCATAGAATTGGTCCTCCTGCAGATTTTATGCTGGTGTAATGTGTCACGAAATGTCCACATTTGCTCTTGTGACGGAATGCTCTGTACTGTTATACAAAAACGGTTATTTCCTCTGGTCCTCTCCTAGACCTGTGAATCATCGAGCTTATTCCGATATTGCTATAAAGTGACCTCGTTTCCCGGTACGGTTTGAACTTCAGAGCGTTCAATCCGAATTTTTGTGAGCCTTCGTTTCTCTTCCCTTTTTGAAATCCAATTTCAAGTTCTTTCAGCAAGTATGATTGTATCCTGCTTTCAAGTATGACCGAGGTGATCAGGGCTTAATTAACATAACGAACAATGTTGGTGATATGAAATAAGAGAGAGAGGCACTATTGCCTGGGACTGTATTTCTAAGCTGGTCATTATCCCGGGTAGTGTTCTCTTGAAATTCAAATCGAAACCCTCTTGTAATTTTAAGATGAGGACAGAAGAAACGAACGTTTTTGTGGAACAGTAGAAAGAATCCCACTACAAACGCAAGTGTGGGAATGTTATGACGCGTTTGAAATCACTCGGGAAGAAGCTGTTTGGAAGGCAATTTTTTAAAAATGTAGTCTCTTAAAAAATCTCACAGAGAATAGGCAGTGTTCCCGCTGAAAGCGTATACAGCACAGTAATTTTGACGATACTGATACCAATGTGTATTTCATATTATGGGATATGACGCACTAGACCAGTACAGCATTAGTCAATGATTAATCGCCTTCTGAGTATTGTTCGATCGCTGCAGCCGTAATTGACACGTTGGATTTTTGTTTAAAGACCTTTCTGGCGCAGATGATCTGCCTCCCCCACCACCTCCAGACATGGAAGCCAACATTCCCACCTATACATGTGTTGGGGAAGATGCATCCTTCTCTAGTAATTTCCCTCCGCCACCTCCACCGGAAGAGCTTGCTGTACCACCGCCTCCTCCGCCACCATTAATGATGAAACCAACCATTGCTCCGACGATTGGTCCGAAAGCTGTTCCGCATCCAATGAAATCTGGTTATTCGAACGACAAAACAATTCCTGCCAAGAACACTTATTCCAGCGCTCCTGTGAAGCCGTACTCCCAACGACCTAGTATCGCGGTGAGATATTTTTTCGTTTCTTTGAAGTTTTTTTTATTCTTGGCTCGCCCGGTTCACCTTCAAAGCTGACGAAACATTCAGCGTGGGCCGACATTGTTAAAAGATACGATTGATTGACCTGTTCTCGTCCGTAAATGTACATCGACTGTTCTGCTCCTGCGTAGAACCGTAAAAACGTGACTCGGAAGTTGATGTTTTTTTGAGTATCGATGTACTTTGCTATCGTTTGCCCCAGTGTCTATCTGTAAACTCTCATATTATGCGTAAGGTTATATACAATTTCGCGTATTCGCTCGAGTTCTCATTTTGTGCTGTGTGGAAGTTCGAAGAGATTCCAATAAAAAAATGAGTAACGATTTGCGGGAGTGAGGAGAACCATCGGATTGCGGAGAAGTTGCTCTCTGTCCTAAAACTCGGTTCTGGAGCTGTCCGGAAAAGGAAGGCTCTTGAGTGGATAGCCTTGTGAAGAGGGAGCGATACAGCTCCCTCGGACGTGAGCCCTCTGGCTTGCGTCCGAGGTCGCGGAGCTCAATGCATTCTCAGTTGGTTTTGTAACTCATAGCTGACTTCACGCTTGTTGCGGTGGTCAGCCGATATTTTTGGTTTAAATGGAAGAAATTGAGAAATTTTGAGCGTTAATGCTTTTTGTGCGATTGGTACTGTACAGTATTCACAAAACGGAAGCGTGACGATTGTCGCTGAACCATGTTTTGATCACTTTCGCGTCCTATCTCGAAACGACAAGTACTCTACATTGACGCTCTGCTTCCGGCGTTGTGGGAAACCTTATCGATTCTGTAGAAAAGTTTTTCTTTTCGGCGCCATGAATAGTTCACGTCTTGTTTGTGCGGGAAGCCGGGTGAGAATTATTTTTTATCTCGATTTTGTGTTTGCCTTTTTCGCTCTTCCCTTTTGTTGATAACGAGTGTGAGCTCTCCTTTTCTGCGGGGTTAAAATCTCGTGATGATGGCATTACCTCCTTTCTATTAAAGAATTGTAATTTTATTATTGAATTATTTGTTACGTTATTATCATTTGAATATTTCGTTCAATATCTTTCCCTCTTGCTTTGACTAAAGTTTTGGGTGGAATAACCAGTGTACAATGCAATCCAGTCCCTTTTTTTTTGCTCGACAATGATTTGTTTTGCAACTATAATTAAATGTAATGCAATGGATTTCTGCTTTGTCTTCTCAGGCCCCAAGTCAGTAGTTTGATGCCTTTTATTCTATTTTCACTGCTGTGCTGTATTTACCAAATTTCAATGCGCAACTTCCATAAAAACTGAAAATAAAGATAAGAAATTGTATCGAGAAGAATGCGACTTATCAAGTTCGAAAAAAAAACTGCCGTGATCGCATTTGATTTGGGTTCTATTCAGAGGCAGGTTTTCATGATCCAGTAGATTATTTCGCTCTTGTATAATAACAGTAGACAATTCTAGAATTGGACGAAGCTTAATTTTTAATGTTGTAAACGTTTAGGAATTTTTCGTCCTTGTGGAACATCCAGAGATTATATCTAGAGTTCGCATAGCGTTATAGAGTATTTCCGACATTGAGACGGATATCTTCAGGTTTAAGCCGCGCCAGTGTTTCTGAGCGCAGATCTCGAAGGAAAGAAGTGTCATGTGGTCATGTAAGCACTTCATTCATTTCCTTGAAATTCTTTTTAATCTTCGAAAATCGGTAGGTGACCCCAGTATTTTTGGTTCCTCTTCATAAAGGAAGTGATATTTTTTCATGAACGACGTAAAAAAAAAATGAATCATGAATGAATTCGAGATAAAATAATGAATTTAGGTGAATGAATTTGCTTTTCGTATAGCGCGCTCATTCAAGTGGATTCCTGCATCTGATCAATCTGAATAAATCCTGAGTTATGGGCTATGAACAAAGTAACCTCTGACCTGAATCTCTGCCGCCGAGTCTTTTTGAACGTACTGTAGTGTACAGTATTATTGAATGAGGTATTCCTTTTTAGAATATAGCTGGTGCGGGAACCCAGCAAAGACCATCGGCGGGATACGCCGCCCCGGGGGTGACGACTCAAGGAGCTCGGTCGATCAACATCGCTAGTTCTCGGCATGTCCAATCCAATCCTGTTGAGGTGAGACACACATCATCCGCTCTCATCCTACCTCTGATCCGTATGCGGCGACCTCGTTGGATTTAATGCAAGTCTATAAACCTTGAATTATTGTGACCTGTCGCATCGGTTACGTGCACGATTCTGTCCAGTACTGTACCCGTAACTAAGTACGTTCTGTATTGCGCACTGCCCGACTTTATCTGGTTCCCGGGAGATTTTCGTAGTCTTTATAATTTTTTTTTTTTTATCGGCAGTTATGACGAACACTGCCGTAATTCAGAATTATTTTCAAAAGAAATTTAGGTCATAATCGAAATTCACTGATCAGGAATAATTTTGATCAGGAAACGATAATAAAGCGACGATGCTTTTTCTTACTATGTACTCCCGTCCAATCGAGTTTTACTGGTTCCCAGGAGGTTTCCGAGCTCTTTTTTTGTGAAGATGTTCGATCTTCTGTTAACGAAAACGCTGTCGTAATTCAGCATTATTTTCTGAAGAAAATTCAGGTTGTCATACAGGTTAGTGATGATGAATAATTTTGATGATCAGGAAGCAATGGTGAAGCAACGATTATTTTTCTCATTACTCTGGTCCAGTCTTGTAACACTGTAATTTTCATGGCCAGATTTTGTCGGGGCTTTAATTGGGTAGTCGAAAGTGTCAGCTTGTCACGATGGACCTGAAGATTTTCGTTGATCGAATGTAAGAACTTGTTTTCATAGGCAGCGAAAAAGTCGGCGATGGCGTTTCCCACAGGGACTTCCAGCACGCCTACTGCGAAGGTTGTATCTGTCGCGACTGCGGATACTCCGAGAAAAGGCGACGAGGTGGATAAGTTGACGGAACTGCTTGTTCAGTCGATGACCGAGTCTGACGCCGATTCAGCTGGTGAGATCAATTAGTCGATGATAACTTTGTGATGAGTGGGTCATGCGTTTCTTTTTGTTTTCAATTTTAAATGATCGTAGCTAAAGGTGAACATGGGAGATAACTTTTTCACTTCGTTTAGACTCGGATGACGGAGGAGTAGGATAAAATCGGTCTGTGGAAATGTAACATTTCAGGCTTACGAAATAATTTTCCTGTGAATGCAACGTCATAACTTATTCCTCGTATGTTCCTAGTTCCTCTCTTTTATTCAATATCTCCTTCGTCATTTGAATCGATTTATGGGGAAGCGGGTTAAAAATAAGAGGAGACAGAAGTTTGCAAATGCACTCCTCCCTTGTCTCCGAAGTACTGTAATTGTAATATTCACTCGCACTTCTTCCATTGTTCACCAGTTTTACCAAATGCTACCATCAGATTAAGAATCACTTTGAAGGGTATTTCTGGTAAGTACTGTATATGTCCGTGAGACACATTTTCGATCTTGACAATTTTGGTGTTGGTGAAACCGAAAGTGAGGATTGTCTTCTGTCAACTGGAGGGCTCGAAATACGGCTGAAAAGAAGGAGAAAACGTTTTATGAAAAGACGACTCGTTCCGAACTGCTTTTTTGATCCCCAAGTGGCTTGGAGTACCTTGATTAATATGGACTCTAATTCTAGAGATCTAGACAGAGCTTGATTCCCAACGTTATTTTGATTAGTGGATTGATGGTTCGGAAATTTTAAATGTAGTTCGTGGAGATTTCCTATATCTGCACGAAAATTAGGTTTCCTAAAAGGTGAATCACAAGAAAAGGTTTTCTCTCATGTGTGAAGACCTTTTGAATTATTTGAACTTACTGACAAAACTTGATGAACCAGAAACCTTATTCTTTCGTTGCTTCCTTCCAGTGTGTACCGTTTAGTTTATCTGAAGTATTTTTTCTCCTCAAGAAGGAAGCTGTCCTCTGAAAAACAAACTCATTCACAAGGCCTTTGCTTGTAGGTGATGGTCACGTGCATTTATCATTTTTAAAATTCTGGTACTTCGCTGAAGTAGGATTCATCTTGCTGAACCACTTTGAATAATTCCATAGGTTCTCGTTCACCTTTAGAAAGAATACCTTGTCTTTATTCGGAAGTAATAGTACTATTGATGTTTCGTGACAGTGACGCGGCTTTATTCAAACTTGATGGTACAATCGCCAATCCACCGCAATGACGCTTCATTTCTTGCTTGTTCGTAGGCACGTGCCAAAGATGTCGGAAGAAAGTCGTGGGCGAGGGAGCTGGATGCGTGGCCATGAATCAAGTGTATCACGTTTTGTGCTTCACTTGCGCCGCCTGTGGTAATAGATTGATTCCATTGAATGAGGAAAATTTCATCACGAAAACGTCTTTGATTTCCTCAACTATAGAAAAGACTCTCGAGGGAAAGCCATTCTTTGTCGTGGACGCGAAGCCGCACTGCGAGGAATGCTACGTTGTGAGTTAATACAGTACTCGCTGCGTTTGAGACAAGATTGATCGATTTCTTTCTTCGTTATCAGGAAACCTTGGAAAAGTGCTCAGTCTGCATGAAGCCGGTTTTGGATCGCATTCTTCGTGCTACGGGAAAGCCGTACCATCCGAAGTGTTTCTGTTGCGTTGCATGCGGTAAATGTTTGGATGGGATTCCTTTCACTGTGGACGCGCACAATCAAGTGCACTGCATTGCTGTGAGATCCCGTTTTAATCATGAAGTGGAAAATTTGTTTTGAATTTCGTCTAGATAATCATGATTTTCTGGATTCAGGATTTTCATAAGAAATTTGCACCGAGGTGCTCCGTGTGCAAGGAGCCAATCATGCCAGAACCAGGCGAGGAAGAAACTGTTCGTGTCGTTGCTTTGGATCGAAGTTTCCACGTGAAATGCTATCGCTGTGAGGTGAGTTGGTAATAATTTCGGAAGAACGGATTATCAAAGATTTGGTTAGGCGTGCTGGAAGTTATATTCATTGCGAAGAGTCACCGCTGGCCGTATATCGATTAATTTCAACATTAATTGCTGTATTCGTTTATGGCCGAATGACAATTCCATCCAATGCACTTGGCTGGTATGTTTTACTGCGAGGGATACGGTGGCCATTTGTTACAATCATTTTACGATTACGCGATTAGATGCCTCGAGGGAAATCGCTTATCCATGATATTTTTTTTCGAACGCGGAAAGGTGCTAGTCATCAACCCGGATGCAGTAATCGTATTTCTGCGATTAACTGTGGGATGAGGTTAATATTGAGACAAGTCACAAGAAACTTATCAGCACGACTGCGCCGCAGTACATATTCTTCTCTGCAAGTTCATGTAGTTATGACCTTTTTTTAGTAATTAATAGTGTACTGTAGTGTTAATAAAACTGTACAGTATTGATTATCAGTAACTGTAGAGGAATTTGTTGCTTTAAACTTTGAAGAACCTTCGACTAATGACAAGGGACGGTTATGCGGTGTTATGAGAATCTTGCCAAAGCTGGTGATAAATCGTGAACCTATCTCATTACTGGGGAAAGCTCAGTTTTCAAGAAATCAGATCAGCGGGCCATTCGGTAGAAGAAAGACTGTTGTATTGAAATTTTTGTGAGAAGTTGGTCGTGTTGTGAGACTTATCGTACTTACTTGTCAATAAATAATTTGCTTCCATCGTTTTCAATATCTGTGAGGTCGCACATTCAAATTTTTTTCCCTTAGGCGAATTAGCATTTCGGCTAATATCAATATATTTCATGTCATGCAAGTACAGTACGTTTTGAGTTTGGGGATGTATATCTCATGTTATTCCATATGTTTACCTAGCGTTGATCGTGGTTGTAATTCATATTTATGTGTTTAGGATTGTGGAATGATGTTCTCTTCGGAATCGGATGGAAAAGGATGTTACCCTTTGGATGGTCACATCTTGTGCAAAAACTGCAATGCTAAGCGAATTCAAGCTCTCTCTTCTCCACATCAGTTCGTGTAAGGGGATTTTTTCCGACTGGGATTGAATCGAAAATCGCTGGTCAAGGTGAACGCATGTGAGCTAGTTGCCTTTGTGGTCTTAATCGTCCGCGTGTCTGTTATGCGAAGTGTACAGCACGCTGCGGAAATTAACGTTTCCTGAATAATATTTGGATTGTCATTCCGAACGAGCTTGATAGGAATTGATGTTGATGGAATTGATCGCGCAGTGATAAGCTTGAGCCATGTGTGTGAGGAACTTTTTGTATCTTTTTTTTCTCTGTCGGGAAGTATTTTAAGAAAAAGGAGCTCGTGTATTTATGACATTTGGAAGTGAATGTTGTGCCTTATTGTGAGCTGAATTACCCTGGGTTGTGCTAGAATGATGAGCTTCCATTCCTGTTTCTTCGAAAGCTGGGCAGTCTTAATAAATAAAGGTTATTTCAAGCATTTGATACTTTCCGCGTTTTTTTTTATTTTTATTGGAGTTTTCGAAGCTATCAAATTGTCGATGGATTTTGTCAGAATTTTGGATTTCTCCTCTTCGCACGATATTTTAATTCGAAGTTAATTTTAAAATCAATTCGCTGATTGTTCGGTTTTTTTGTTGATTGCGAGCGTCGAAGAAAGTTTTGTCGCGATGAACCCGATTTTTTCATCTGAATTTCTTTTAAATATTCACTTGAAAAGATTTGAAAATAATCATGAAGATCGGTCTATTTAAATTTTAAGGATTGATACAGTTGAAATGAACATCCCGAACTACAATGATTTGAAGGTTTCGCCGTGAGTATACGCGTAAAAAGTGGTCAGAAGAAAAATTCTTCCCGGAATATAGTCCGAAATTATTAAATATGATGATCCAGTCGTTTGGTGGCAAATCTCAGCTTAAGCAAGTTCCGTTTTTCGAATTAATGCCGAAAATGTGTGTTCATGAACCATTCCGTGGAAATGCCAAGACTTCTGCCGGGTTTAACTCCTGTAGCCGTGGGGCGAACGACTGCAGAAATTGCCGTTGAATTTTCGGATTGGACGCGTTGTCTGTCATGCTGGTTGAAGTGTGATCGGTCAGGAGCACGGCTGTGATGATCAGTGGAAGAAGATACTTTTTCAAAGCCACGTCTCGCGGATCTTGTTCAGAAAACAAAAACGATGAGATGCAGAGTGGGTATCACAAATTTGGCGTGCTGTTCAGCTCGAACCAGGGTAACGACTCAAGAGGGTGCGGAGAGTATTTCAAATTATGAGCCTTCCAGGGTCAATGAATGGTGAAATTCGAGAAAATCGCTCTCTTGAATTATTTTGCTTCATGCTCTTTGATTCCGCAGGTTTCTTGACTCATTCCAGGTAGAATTTGTGTACGCGACGTATCTCTAGTGTTGTTCAACGTATTCGTTGTACAGTTCATGCATTTCAGTAATTGCTGGCAGTTCTCTACACAACTCGCTGCTGCATGGGATCAAGGATGGGTTATCTCAATTTTCACCTCCAAGGATCATTTTTGCATCAGGCAAACAACTGCGAAGTGTTATTAAAATGGACGAGGGACGCACTTTCAAATCGCATTCTTCCATCAATACGCTTTTAAGTGAAGTAGGACAGTATTAATCCTTGAAAAATAAAATAAAAAAAACGAGCGGGAGGATTAGCAGATCGTGTTGCCAGTTTCTATTTTGAATGATAATGGGAATGCAGTGTGGTCATAAATGGACAGGAAAAAAGATTGAATGATTTAATATTGATTTTTTTTTTCTATGCGGTAACTCAACCCGTTTAGGACGTATCATTGTCCAAATATCGATCAGCCCTCTCTTGGTTCATACTGTTCGTATTACAATGCAGTTTCAGTTATCCAATATGCAAAATTCATCAGCGATTTTCTTTTTGAACAAACATTGAACATAGCAAGATCAAATTGCTCTGAAAATATACAAAAATGACACCTGGATGTGAATTTTTTAGGGTTCTTCGCTTATAAAATTTATAGCTACGAAGCTTGATGTTTCGTTTTGTTTCTTGTTCGCCGTTTGAAATACGGTACTTCATATGCATCCAACATTTCTAGAAGAACAGTAGTTCACTTTTCTTTTTCATACGCTGGGTCTTTAGCTTCAAGAACAAGTGCAAAAAATTAAGAGGGGCTGATAAATTCTGCTGGTTCTTGGTATTGCAAATTTGATTGAAGTTTATATATGAAGATGAGAAAAGAAAATTACTTGTGCTGATTTAAACTGGACGTCAGTATTATACTGGCGGAAGGAATGTAGTGCTAAATTTAAGAGGCCTGTAAATAAGTCGAGTCTCGTGTATTTTTCGTCGCCAATACTGAACTATCCGATGCTGTATGCCTGTATAAAGGGTTCTTCGATAATTATCTCCTAAGTACCCACCCATAAGAATTTTCTGATTTTTCGAGTCATACGTTATTCTCAAAAGCCCTAGTGAAAGCAGACATTTTTGACTGACAGGCTGGTGGAGAAAAGAAGCGCGTATTTCAATTAATTTAGGAATGTAATTTGTGATATGTTCTTCTGAAATGAACGATATTCTAGGCTAAAGTTGTTTTTCTCGACGAGTGACTCTTATTGCTAATTTCAGCTGGCAAATCCTACGTTTGTGCCTCTCAAAAAATTGCCCAATAAATACTTGTTCACACGAATTCGAAAAGTACTTACGAAGTACTTCTTGAAAAGGATGACAAGTGTGATGGGTACGTTCGGGAACTCGGCAGGAACCTGGTGCTGGTGGCAGCGAGGAAAGAAGCCGCACTTCTCTGTGTCTGAGGCTGTGACGATGTGTGACCTTGCGATTGACTCTCATTGATCAACAATTGCAACGTCGCGTTTTCCTCTTCGAGATTCTTATTTTGAAGTTCCAACATGCTTAATTTGGTACTGTATAGAGAGCGACAAAGGATTCATCTTTTCTGGATTTTTGAGTCACCCCGAATAAGGCGACATGGGATGATGGGAATAAGAGGAAATCTCACCGCAATAATCGTCCCTCCAAATTCTCGGCCGAATGCTCTTCATCACCGGTTCTACTTTCGGTGACGTCAGCGCAGTTGAAACTTCTTGACCTTCGGCTGCGTGGTTGTGGATTTTCTTGGATGTCTTCAGTTTGCATTTCTACAATGAGCCTTCGAATCGTTTCCGACGAAGCCCCACGAAGGCATATTGGGCATCTTCCTGGTACATGCCTATACAGTATATATATAGACGAAAATTATGCGGTTGGTTCAACTTTTCAGATTTTTAAAATTTCATCATCGCTTGTTGAATAATGGAGGTTGATGCGATGAATAAATGTTATTAAGGTGGTATTTTGGAATTCTTGTCGAATTGGTTCAGGAGGACAAATTGGACTTGTATTGGATGAAGTGCACTCCATCCAGCAAAGAAGGAATTTCAAGCTGTCTGAACTCTGAAGGGCAACAAATTCGAAACCACGGAAATTGTTCGGTAGATGATTGTTATGTGTTTACCCAAAAGAAAAATTAATATCGAGGCAATGTGGAAATTTTTTTAATGTTAATAATGAACGTGATGCTCGCACAACGTTTTTTTTTCTCCGAATTATGAATTTTGAAGTGTGTTTTGTTGCTTTTACATTACTTTTAGGCATGTATACTGTACTTATACATCTTTTTAATCAACATTTGTGCGTGTACATACTGTATATACCCTGTAAGAACTTATAATAACTCCACTCACTGCTTCAACCATGTTGTGATGCAGGATTGGTGAAAAACGTGTCCACAAGTGGTAAGACACACTGGACGTTGTTCTGTTTCACGCAGTCCCATATTCAATTCATCCAAACACACTGTACAAATTGGACGCTCCATTTCCGGATGGCAGTGATTATACTGATTGGAATATTTGTTTGTAATGTACAAAATCTTGACAAAAATATAAAACGGATACGACGTGACAACGAAAAACAAAAAAAAGTTTTGTCTACTACGGACGATACGCCGTTTATATACTCGCGTAATAGAGAGAAACGCGTATATATACACCAACAAATTGTGAAAATGTTCTTCAATAAGGCAAGAGATTTTAAAAATATCCTCCGCTCAATATATTTCGACTCATCCCTGAATCACCTGCGATGAGAACCATGAAGGCCTTGAAAACCATGACTGATAATCATTATGGAGCATATCGTTGAAGGGGTAAGGTACGTTCTGCTGTCAAAAATTTGAACACTTTTTCAAAAGAAATGCATAAATAGAATATCGCTCGGAAGCCACTCATGAATGCTCACAATAGGTATAATGTACTGCACCCAAACAATAATTATATGTATTTTAGCATTTATTTAGCATCACTGCGATCGATGGGACGGTCAGTTTGGTATATAGAAAATAATTTGAAAAATTATTATAGAGGACGAGGATCGATAATACGGATAAATCGCAACGCTCCTTCGGAATGAATTAATGTTCATTCACGCTTTGAGTCAGATTATTACTTTATTTCAGCTGCAAAATTCCGAGCCTGATTTCAGCTTCAAATCTTCTGCGTGAAACAAAAAATTGAGGCGTTTAAGATGGAGAAAGCACTCTTCTATTCTAGCAATAATATATACAGTATACAGTAATCCGCCGACACGACTAAATAACAGCGGAATCTTCCCCAAGCTTAAAATTCCGGAGAACTGATCATCATCTTCTCATCGACGAGTATTTCGTACATTCAAGATAGAAAAAAACTTCTAATAACCTGAAAATATGGTCAGGATTTACTCGTACTTCGCGATAAGAATATTATTATTTACCGGTTTATTCGCCCAGACAGTTCGATTGTTATCACTCAAGCTTACGCATGTACTCATTAGAATGAAATAAAATCAACGTAAAAAATTAAAGCGAAAACTTACTGATGGCGGCAATACAGTAAAATCTTGCTTACAAGAGTACGACGTACGAAGCTGTTGGGACCGGGAAAAGTGCTTCGGTATAAATAGATACCTTCGTTATAAAGTGATTTGAATAATATACTATTGCTATTAGGCAGGAACCTGAAGAATGATTTCGTAGTGAGCAATTATTCGTTACAGTGAGATTCGTTGCAACGAGATTCTACATTACATATGAGAATGCCACATGTATATCGCACTGACACATATTCGCGAAGGAAGCGCAGAAGTAATTTTGTCGTGAAAATTAAGAAGGAAATCCTAATTCTGGATTTTAACCAAATTTTGTTCACTAATATGAAGTTTCTCATCCCTTCAATTTCACGATTCGTCGTCTCAAAGAACCTTTGAGTCGAGACTGCATAGGAAAAACACATTCGGTTTTTCGCGGCCCACGTGGTTATTTGGCACAGCTTACAACGGTGTCACGGTCGGCGAAGTACAGAAACATGACTCGGAGAGTTATTTTTAAAGCACGTTTTTTTTAAATAGCAAAAAATCAATCCTCTATAGTTTTCGGCGACAGAGTCATCGCCGCTTTTTATTTATTATTGTTGAGATCGGATTGAAGATGGAAGTTTTCAAAAGATGTGCAATTTCCGAATTTTCAACATTTTATGAATATTTATAATTTCTCCTGAATATTACGGATCGTTAGCGTGAGGCATGGAATTGTTGGCGAAATGTACCGTAGTATAAAATGCTGTACGAAGTTGAGAACCTATTCATATTTTAAAATTCGCCAACCTTTCGAAAATAAATTTCAATCAACTTTGGCAAGAAAAATAAATAAAATAAATCCCCATGATTTGTTCAACACGCTAAATTCATGAGACTATGTTTTTCTGGTCGGTGAAAAAGAGTGCTGGATGTCATCTGTACAAGTAAATTTTAAAAATTCATTTGTGCAGATGTTTATTCTGGAATCCCCGAGAAAAAAGGTGATTGCCAAGATGCTAACACAAATGAGCACCAGCGAAAGCATTCACCCGTGTAAATAAAGCAAATCAGCATTTGAGTTTGCAATCGTAATCCATAAAAAAAAATGTTGACAAAACAACAAAGTAAGTGTGCCTTATTGGAGCCAGAAGGTGAGATTTTCCTATGTATGCCTTCAGAATCTGATTTTATTATACATTTTCGTCGAAACATGCAAACATTAATCGTAGAAATTTTGAATTTTCGTGAGATTCAGCTTGTTCAATTTTATCCCGATTTCCCAAACACAATCTTATGAAAAATGAACAATCGAATCGATTCAGCATATTTAAAGACGCCAAAATCAAGCTTCTTTGATAATCGAGGACGCGAAGACATTTTTGTTGCGGAGATTTTAACAGTATACTGTACATCTAAAAGAGTTTGCTTTATTATGCTATAAAATCCTTCCCGAAAAATACTAAACAAAAAAGCTGTTTCAACTGGAATACGACAACATATGAGCATTAAATAAAAAAATTGTAGTGCGGCAATTTTTGAGCACATACTGTATTACCATCAGAAATTAGTACTTTATCAACCTATCTCAATAAACTTCAATTTAAAGTTCATCTTTTCTCGGTTTTCATGGACTTTCAAGGGTGTATCCTGTTTTAATATTATCGGGACCTATTCGATCTTCAACAGGAAGTCCTAATTAATTTCGGAGTTCATTTAGATTATTATTTTTTAATTATGTTGCGAGTCGCGCGAATCTTGCTTCGACCTATTCTGGACGTTAGAAAAGATGCAGAATTTGAAGTCAGCGGTTGAGCATGAAATTTTAAACTATTGTACGAGTATATATGTACAGTATCTGTAACTGATGACCTTATAGTTCTCACCATCAATTTCACAAACCTGGGCAACTATAGATTGTAATTTCATAATGAACCGCGGTATCTCGGCATGCGTCAATTTGAAACCTGCTCACTAGCATCGCTGTGCGAAGATTTAAATTGTCTTTCTGGAAAGCGTGCGAACTGTTGACGATTTATGCTGTGTCCAGCAGTTGAACACCAACATTCTAAGACCCGTAACAAGGAAGGATTACGAAAACGTGAGTCACTTGTTGTGGAGCGGTACGAATTTCCTCAACCAACCCCACCAGCACTACTCACACGTGTGACCCATTGTTATCAAAATGTCAGAGAATAAGCTTCTGATCATCTTTTCCTCGTCGTATAGTCTGTGTCCAAGTTCTCCATTTCATTGTTGTGACTCGAAGTTTCAGCATGATGGAACACGGATCATCAGGAAACCTACTCACCCAGTGCCTTTTATATATCGATACTTTTTTTGTTGTTGCACCAACATTATTTTTGGGTCAATTCGCAGTTTTTGTGTGTGTGTGTGGTATACTACTGTATATCGTGGAAATTTCGAAAGTGAGGCCTTCTGTGATGATTTCCGCGTCATTACATTTTCTTTTCTGATTCAACTTACTGCAAGGATTAATTTAGATGGAATAATGTGGACTCACAACAATGACATGCACTTTAGAAGATCTGATGTATACCATATTTACTTGAGTACCACGTGGCCTTCAGTAAGTCCCACACAGGGGTTTTCCAGTTGGAAATTTTGCTAAAATCTTATCCCAAGTAAGACGCGCACCCCAAATTTTAGTGAATCTGAAACAGCAAAATTTCAAAAATAAAAACAAAAAATTGACTTTAGACATGAATTGAACAAAAATCTGATCAATTTTAAACTGTTTCAGTACAAACAAGTTTTCTTGTTTCATTTTTTCCAAATTTCTCCATCATGATTAAGTATAATGCACGCATAACTTCCTAAAACTTCTTGGAAAATTTGTACCCACTTATGACGCACACCCCTTTTTTTCTTCTGAGATTTGAGAAAAAAAATGCGTGTGGTACTCAAGTAAATACGGTACCTTCATTTTGAACATGCATTTTCCTCATAAGCATAAGTGAATTTTGCTTTTGGATTTCCATTATATTCACGCCTATCACGAGACAATACAGTGTGTACAGAATTTGTTTGGATTGCCGGGACAAAAGTATGAACATCAAAAGAGATGATCTGCTGGATTGGGCTTTTCAATTTCCGCAAATTAATTGGGCCGTTTCCTGCTTATCATAATTGAGATTTTCCTGCTCTTGCAGGGGACTTGAAATTTCGTAAACAAATTGCGGCAAATTAAAAGCTGTCGGATTTATGATATAGCGCACTATCTTTTAAGCGTCAGCGAAGGATAATCAGTCGAATAAGGGCGTTTCTAAATTTTCATGATCATGTCTCGTTTTGCTTTGATGAAACAGTTCAACACATTGTGATTGAAACGTATGGATAATAATTTTCGTATGAATTCATTGATACAAAGTCGAACGATATTTTTCCTTCTAACTTAAAATGCTTTTATAGCCACTCAAAGTTGAATATTTTCTTTAAATTAAAGTTATGTCAAGAAGAGATTATTTTCGAGTAATTAAACCATGAAGGTTGTATTTTCCCTAAATGTTCCCTCTCTAAAACGATCTTGTCTACAACGATTTTCTCTGTATAAGGAATTGTCCTTTCCTGGTCCCAAAGGATTCTCTCTCCATGTTATAGGGTTTCTCTGCAATGATAATGTCTCTGCCACAATTTTTTATTGGACCTGGAATTTCGGTATAAAGAGAGTCCATCTGGTAGCTGAATATGAAGAAATTTGAATGCAAGCAACAATTTCAGAGAACGAACTTGAATGTGCCCATGAACTTTGGTTCACTCCAATTATATGCCACAAAAACACACTGGTTTACAATTAAAATTTCATTTTTTTTCTGAGATTCCATCATTGAAATCATATTCCGCAGGTATATAAAGGGTTGGATGATGGGCCAGTCACCCGTTAAAAATAAATGAAATATCAGCGATAATGAATCAGGCCATGATGGGTATAAATGACCAAGTGAAAGCCATGGCTGTGGAGAGTTGAAAACAGGAAGTACGAACAAAGTGAAGTTCGACGTGAAACTTTTTTTTCGGGACCCTGCGTGATGTTCCCATTTAATTATCTGCGATAGCGATGATGAAATTACGCGTGCTTATATAGTTGTGATTAGAGTTCTTGAAACGAGCAAGGGAATTTCTAAATCCCCGAATACTTGGTTACGGGTATGAAGATTGTAAGGTCGTTCTCACACAAGGTCATTTAATGAGTGACTCAACTAGTTTGTCTGAGTTCTATATGGAGTAGCAAGGGGTGCCTCATTATTGGACGGGCAATTTTTGATGAATTAAGATGCAGTTAAAAAGTTTCCACGTAGTCAAGGCAACTTTAGTGAACGGCAGGGTCCCACTTCCTTCGGTCTTACATTCACTTGCGTTTGAGCTGATGAAATGCTCTAAAAAAATGTCTTTGTCAAAATATCTGAACTGATTATGGAAAGCGTCGATGTTGTTTTTCTAAAAAAAAAAATGCGGAATCTAATCGACAAAATTCGCCTCGGTTTCCTTGATACAAATTTCAGTTTGAACGCTCATATTCGTGTACCGCCACATGGTTCAGTGCTATTACGCAGGATTTTGGAGTTTTTATGATTTTCCGGAATTTTTTTTGGCGAACTTTGAATACAGAAGATGAGGAATGTGTTTTCGGCTTCGAGCTACAGTGTGTTTTAATCCATATGAATGTAGAAAATTACACGAATTTACCGCGTTTGTGCTGTGAAAATTATGCAAATTTTTTCCCAGCGATGTCGTTGACGTTTTCCACCGTTGAATCGCTTAATAAAATCGCGTGATTGCTCGCCAGCAGCTAAAAATTTGAAAAGAGTCTAAAATCTGCTGTTTTTCATTTTTCATCAGATTTTTTTTTGCCAAAAGATGGCCCATTTACGGAGAGGCGCGAGGTCGGCCAAAAGAAGTACTTTCCTAGTTTTGGCGCCGCTGTTATTGTCGGTTTTGATTGATTTGCCAAAAACAGCAGCTCAGTCGATAAACGGCTTACCAGGGGATCCCCAAAAGCGCTTCCCTTTCTATGACCAGTTGAAGGATCCTCTCTTGTTGACGCCTTTTATTATGACGGGTGATCTGGAGTATGGTCGAAATTTGAGCCGTGTCAACGGATTCAAACAGATTGCCGGTGACTTGGAAAGCTACTCTGGATTCCTCACTGTCAACGAAACACATTTTTCGAACATTTTCTTCTGGTACTTTCCGGCTGAGGTGAGTTTTTTCCTTACCTAAAAATATAAAAATCCACGCCTAAAAAATACCGTATTCACTCGAGTATGAGATGCCGTCAATTATGAGACGCATCTGAATTTTTTTGGGTCTTGTAGATGAACCTGCTTTTACATGTAAAGATGAGACTCTATTCCATTACATTACCGTGAACCACGTTTACTCAGTACCTGTGAGTACTTGTTCGACTTCACGAAGTTTTGCTAATAGAATACCTTCCTATACTCCCCATACATAATTTCAATGAGAAGTACGAATCGAACTCTACTGAAATACCGTATATGGCAAGGATTTTTAAAAAGAATTTCGCCCTTGATTACTAGAAAAAGTATGCTGTAAATATATGAAGCATCTAAAGCAAATCGTGGCCAAAAAGTAATAACGACGTCGATGCAGAAAGCAGTTTGGTTTAAAAGGAAATTAAAAAACCAAATAACATCTTATTTCTGAATATTTACGTCACCATTGTAATTGAAACGAAGTCTGAGGACAATGAGACATTATTGAACGTACCGTTTTTGAAACATTTTGCTCATGTGTGATTGTGTGACAGAAGTAAATTAATTTATTTTCTCAGAAGAATTAATGGCTTGCGTCTGTTGAATCTTCTGGATTAATCTTGCTTCAAATACCGTCAAATTTTGATAATTGATGACAATTGCTCCAAATTGATAGCCAGAATTGTTTCATTCAACATTAACTACAAGAAACCTCAGTTTTTTAGCTCTTCAAAAAATTATTGATAAAAGTTCAAATAGCTTTTTTTTTAAGGGGGAAACCACATTTGAGTACATTCAAAAGTAACTAAAAGCAATAAAAAATAACGAATTTTTGTAATTACAACCGGATTAAAGGAGGGAATTTTTATCTTAGCCATGACTGAACAATATTCATTCTTGTCGAATTTTTAAAATTACATTTTAATTTTTAAAATAAAAATTTATAAATTAACCAGACCCTGGTTTCTCTTGGTAATATTCTTCTTGAGCGGGGTTTTCTTCTCTGCTGGAGAAAATGAATTGGAAACGGCGTGTGAATAAAGGGTAAAACTCAATGCTAATTAAGGCAGTTTGAAAACAGGAGTATACCTGTATACTTCCTTTTCGAATAAACCTGCATTAAGGAAAAACTTCATTGTTCTTCAACACGATGCGATCGTTTCCATTTTTGAAGTGCGGAGAAACGAACGCTGATTCTAAATTCATGAATAAAAATGATCGCTTTTTTTCTCAGAAATTTGAGCTTAATAATTTTATGCCGAAAAACTGAGAAATCCGTCCCTTCAAATTAATATTTCAAAACGATAAAACTTGAAAAAGGCAAATTTTTTAATTTGCATGGAGTGACCTCTAGAGTACAACTTTTGAACTTGATGATCTATCAATAAAATGCTGAATACACGCGTTGTGCAGCTCTCCTGAATACAATACTTGATTCAATGAATTCTACGTCACACGTGTTTCAAGATCATCTGCTTCCGGGAATAAAATAATGTTTCAGTTTCGAGGAGTCGTGAATTTGTTGAAGTCGGGAGAGCTCTCAAAATAATTCAGACATTGTTCGAAGGAAAATATTGGGGCTAAATATGTTCGAATGGAATGCTGCCTATACTCATCATATCCAGCGACATTATGGATGCAATCTATCATTTCATGACTCGGGATTGCAAATACGAGATCATAACCTAAACGAATTTTTAAAAATCCACAGAAAACTGTCAGGAGCACATCTGTTATGCTTTGGCTCGAAGGAGGACCTGGAGCAGCATCCAGTTTGAATGTCCTCCTGGACAACGGACCTCTCGCAGTTGACGAAGAGACTCAGAAAATTTTCCGCCGGAAAAATCATTGGAGCAAAGAGCACCACGTGATTTACATGGACCAGCCCTTAGGAGTCGGTGAGTTGAACCACAGTAAAGGAGCGTCGGTCCACAGACGTTTTTTGCTAGTCCCCATAGGAAATTTTCTTCCGCATAACAAATTTATCCAAAGTAGCAATGAAGTCTGTTATCTTCATCTGACATTTTGGAAAGATTGTGGTAGATGAAATTATTTGATGGGAAATAGTAGTTGGCTTTTCTCCCAATAACACCTTCACCTGCTGACATAAATACGTTTAGTTTTTCCTTATGAGAAACCGTTCTTCGAGCCCACCTGCCTATACGTTTTTGAAGACATCCCAAAATAGCTGCTTCATTGGTTCTTGACTCAATTTTTGCAAAAAGCAAAAAATTTTCAAATATGTGCCACAAATAAGTCTTTCAAACAATGCTTTTTTGAATCTGCACAAATCTTCTGAAACTTTGCTGGTTCACAAAACTTGTAATTGGCTGTAGTCTGTGAAAATTTTCATGGAAATTCGCTGGCCCAAAAAGGTCAGGGAACACTGGATTATAGTACAGCAGTTTTCGAAACTTCAATGCAGTATAATTAAATTGTCTTAGAAGAATGAATTCATTACACATTTGGTTTTCAGGATACAGTTTTACTGCACCTGCTGGTCGACCGAAGTCATTGGCAGAGTCCACCGAAGACTTGTACGCCGCTTTGGTTCAATTCTACGCTTTGTTCCCGGTCGTCAGTGTTTTCCCGTTGTATCTCACGGGCCAGTCCTACTCAGGTTCAGTCGACATTATATCTGCAGTCAATTCGAAAAACGAAAGAATTGAAACAAAATGTGCGGATGATACCATTTTTTTAAATGTTTTTTCGGCTCAGGGAAATTTGTGCCATCTCTGGCGCGGAAAATCGGAACTCGAAATAAAGCCTTGCGGGCAAATCAACGACAGTCGTCAACAGTCACGTCGGCCTTGCGATTGCAGATGCTGCTTCCGCTCGAGGGAATAATTATTGGCAACCCGATGATTCATCCGAAACAGAATTTCCACTACGGAGATTTCCTTTTTGGCCATGGGTTGATCGACGAAGTTCAAAGAAACCATTTCGAATTGCGAGCCAACGAGTCTGTCCAGCTGGCTGACGAGGGAAAATGGGAGGAATCCGTTGACGTAAGTATGATATTCGTTAAAAAAAAAATCACATATAACGACAAACGAATACATGTTTTTGCATGAAAATCCCCGAAAATGTTTCACGAAGCGATTCACTTGAATGTAATGGACGCTGAAACTTGAACAAGCAATTCGTGAATCCATCTGCTTCTTTGAATCACGTTTTTTTTTCTATCGGCGAACGCAAATTTCATTCACGGGTAATTCAAATAAAGATTAAACTTTATCTGCATTTAAAGAAAATATTTTGTTCAGATTGCAGGTGAATCTTCCAGAAAAAATTCCGATTTAGACTACTGACACTCCAGTTCTACGAAAACTTTAAAAGTAACGATCACAAACACATATTGGAACCCTGAATCGCTTTTAAATGTATTCTTCCTAGATCCGATTCATCGTCGGTTTTATAAATTTTAAAATACAGTGACCCCCGCTCAAGAAGAATATTACCAAGAGAAACCAGGGTCTGGTTAATTTATAAATTTTTATTTTAAAAATTAAAATGTAATTTTAAAAATTCGACAAGAATGAATATTGTTCAGTCATGGCTAAGNGTTTTTCCTCCCGCCCAACAGACAAAATCCACCCAACAGACTTCTTTTGGTTTAAAATTAGTGTTGAAAATTGAAATTTTAAATTTTTACGTAATTGAATTCCTGTAAAGGACTGTTCGTCTAACAGACTCGTCCCTTGCACGAATCAAGTCCGTTAGACAGGGGTTGACTGTATCTATAAAACATGATCCTGCGTTTGAAGGAACATGAACGCGCACTACATGTGCAAATAAAATCGTTCAATAACCTGCATTTCGGACGCCGCATTCAACCAAAGAATGAAAAAATTTTGTCAATCAGATCTTCAATGTTCAAGGACTGCTGATTTCTGCACATTATACAGCTGAAAATGATGAAAAAATGTTTTACTTGATTTCTGCGGACGAGAAATTATGAGCTTGTATATACCGCGTATACGAGTATGTAGCAAGGTTTTGGCGCTTTGCCCACTACTACATGATTTATGGAAATGGCAGTCCCTATACAGTACTTCGATGACCAAATAATTACCAAGGTTTTGTCGAAAATGTTTAGAGTAACATCCTATATAGCAGCGAGTGCCACGAAGTACCGTATTTTTAAGAAAATGCAATATTCCATCAATCACAGTATAAAAAAGCAGCCATAATTGTTGCGTCTCAAAAAGGACATTAATCTTGCCTGCGAATATCCGTCACTTTTTCATTGTACAATACAATGAAATCTTCTGGATCAGAAAAGTATCTTTCTTGATAACTGAAAATTTCAAGCTGTATTTCCAAAAAACTTTCCCAATCGAAATCAGGAATTCTCGCGTCATTTACTGGATAAAAATGAAGTCAAGGATTTGTCCAAGTAAATTACGGACGATTCATATTCAAAAGATTGCGTTGATTTTAAGCAATCGTGGCCTTCATACGCAAATCGTAGAGATCGTACAGAAAAATACAATACGCAATCAAATCGGAAATGACATGTTTTTGAAGCCAAATTTTGCGAAACAAGTTCGAGCTTCTTATCCTCGAGTAAATGCAGCGCAATAAAACTTCGTGGGGAGATTTGATCGGAGAACTAAATCAGTACTGTAATCATTTTGCACTTATTTTGAGTTGAACCGAAAATTGCAGCATACGGGTATGATATCAGATGTAACCACTAGTTTCAACAGCGTTTTCCAGAAACTTTCCCGTGAAAGACGACGTAATCAAATCTGAGACTCCACTGCGTATAAAAAGCATACTGATGATCGAAAACAAAATGATTCGTAAAAAGCGAAGTACAGTTTTATTCTCGAGTAAACATATGGTAATCAAACTTCGTGATGTGATTTTCTCGGGATGCAAATTTAAGGTGAAAAAGAGTGTAAATATTCATCAAAGTCAGTTTGAGAAACGTTTTTATTTTAGAAATCGAGTTGATCAAATGAGATCACGCATTTCATCTCTGATGACGTAAAAGTCCGTTGGGCCAATTTTCCCCTTTAAAAAACGTGCTTTTCATTGATATATATGTATTGTACCTTGTAATTCAAATAAATCAAATTCAGTTTTAAAAACGTTTTCATTTGAGGAATCGAAGTGGTTAAATGGAATCATCAACATAATTTATCTCTGACGAAATCGAAGTCCGTTGGGCCAATTTTCACACAAAAAGATGTGCTTTTCATATATATATATATATATATATATATAATATATATAGTTCCTTTTAATAAAAAAAAACAAATTCAGTTATAAAAACGTTTTCTTTTGAGGCATAAAATTGATTGAATGCAATCATGCACTTCATTTATCTCTGACGACATCGAAGTACATTGGGCCAATTTTCCCCTAAAAAAACGTGCTTTTCATATATAAAATACATTGTAATTCAAATATATAAAATTCAGTTTTAAAAACGTTTTCATTTGAGGCATCGCATAGGTTAAATGCAATCAGGCACTTCAATTGTCGCTGACGACATCGAAGTCCGTTGGGCCAATTTCCCGCCAAAATAGTGCTATATACAGTACTTTTAAATGCGGTGATCGAACTTCGCGTGTCCTTTGCGGCGTGATTTAATTGCTGGCGATGACAGCCCCGTTATTTTCGGTTTCGGTCAGTTTAAAAAATTAATAAATGTACTCGATTTTAAATTTTCACTCGTTTTTTTTTATCCCAACCCACAAAAAAAAGGTAATGGACCAGCTAATATTCGGGGCGTTCCGCAACGACACGTACTTCAAGCGCGTCACGGGTTTCGACCAGTACCACAGCGTTCGCGGTCCTCGGGACACGTACTTGTTCACTCCGAGTTACGCCGCAGCCGACGCGTTTCTCTCGTCGGTCACAACCCGAAGGAACCTGCACGTGGGCGAAATGCCGTTTTTCTCATTCAGCGAAGAGACCCTGAGGAACTTCAAGGGCGACATGGCCCAGTCCCAGCTGGAGAATTTGGAGTTCGCCTTGGATAATTACCGAGTGATGTTGTACTATGGCAGCCTGGACATCATTTGCAACTTCGAGGCCGGCCGGCGAATCATCAACGATGCTAGGCGATGGAACAGGTGACTTCTGGAATATTTGATGGAAATATTTCTTGCTTGTTGGGCGGAAAATAATTACATGGTTAACATTGAGGGCATAATACTGAACGATCTACTAAGTAAAATCTTGTTACAAAAAATACCCTTACAACACATTTTTTGGTATAACAAACTTTTTTGGAGTCCTGGCAGAAATCCTAAATAGAGGGTACATGCTATAAAAATCTTGTCATAATAAACTCACCAATTCTAGTACAGTATAACAAACTTTTTTTGGGAACATGTTGTGATTTCTTAATGAAAAATCCCCAATAAAGGCAGGCACAGTCTCAAATTTTCCATTCAAAATGTGACTGTGACTGGTTGTATGCTTGAGGAACAATACTGATGCTTGAAAATTAAAAGCTTTTTTTTAGAACATCCACCCTTACAAATCTGTTCAGGAATTGCTTAGAAAGCCTTACTCATCAAAAAGTACTAGCGTACACCTGTTATTCAGATTATCTGCTTGTTATTAAACATATACATTTATTTTTAAAAATATCAGTTTTTTTTAGATGCTGAGAAATATCTGAAAAAGCCACAATAAAAGAAATATGTTGAAAGTATGCAGGTTTAATTTTCAGAAAATCTTCCCATTGGCCAACATTTTTGAAAATCTTGATATATATCAAATAATCCATTATAACAAACTTTTTCTGGAGTCTCCGCAAGTTTTTTGTAACAAGATTTTACTGTACAGAGTTATACTCATATTCAATAAAGGCACTGTATGGACACTTCCATTTCAAAGCATCTGCCCCGGAATGCTGGAAAAATATGTGTGGAAAAAGATATGCACACTTCTACAACTTTTACTCAAATTTTTCAAAATCTTGAAATCTCTGAAAAAAAAACTGAGATGCTCTCATGGACTAATGTGGAAGACGAATGAGTCATAATAAAAAATAAATAAAATTCTAAAACAGTTTAATTGTGTACTTCCTTATCGAGATTTTTCCATCAGCTGCGAACAGTACAGGAAAACAAGTATTTGAAGGAAAATCAAATGACATACTTCGCCACGTCACTAAGGAACAGAATCGATTCTCTTTTTTTATTCAACCAATACGACAATATTTTGAGGATGGAGACGAACAGCTACTCAAGACTTAGAACTTTCAAAAAAGATTCGTTTTTAGAATAAATATGGTTATCATTTTAAAAACTTGTATGCATCTTATTGGAAGCAGTAAATTTGTATCAGACCTTATCCTATATGGAGAAACATTTTCAGGATTCGTCAGTGATGGATAGTTTCACGTTCAAACAAAGTTGAACTCTTAATCAACTGGGTTTCACTGAAAAAAAAAGAATTTTCAATTTATCGCTCTGGAAACTGTCGCAGAAAATAAAATGACGAGCAAGGCTCTAATTTTCGATCAGCTTCTTCCCCTCTGATAACCGTGATTACATGTAACGCTATGTTTTATATAGTGAAGATCAACACGATGAGCATTGGATTGCTATTCAAATAGAAGAAAATAATTTCAGAAGAAACTTTGAACCAATCAACAAGATGAAATCTAAAGACAATTTTGCGTTAAAATCCTGAGAACTGCGTAGTTAATCATCATCCAAGATAATGTCGGTAATTAATTCTTCAGGTAATCTCAGAGTCTGTTCTAATTCCTAATCGAGTACAATAAAATTATTCTCGAATCATTCGATCAAAAAAGAAAAAAAAAACATTGGACCTTTGAAGCACCGCATTGTCTTCCTTTAGTTAAGACTAAACTCATTTCTAAGGTTCAGTCAATACAAAGATCCTTCTTTCGAAGAAATCAATCAATTCATAATAAATGGTACCTCTTGTAGCATGCTTTTTTCATCGTACAGGTCATCAATCGTTTGTCAGTTATTTTAGGGAAAAGTTCGGAAACATCAGTTACTTTCAAAATGTGACTCTCCCCCCCCCCCCAAAATACCACCAGCAAACATTAATGACTGACCTTTTCTCCTCTATCGCAAAAAAAAGGTACGAGGAATGGCTGCGTACAAATCAAAAGCCCTGGAAAGCGAAGTTTGCTGACTTGGTGCGATATGGCTTCGGTTCGGGTCATGGTGACACCATGCCACCGTCACCAGCAAACGTCAACGACGAGGTTACTTTCGGTTACGTCACTCAATTGCCGAAAATAAACAAGAGCCGCAACGATTTCGTGTTTCTCGTCGTACTTGGTGCTGCGCACAGTGCCTTGCAAGACCGCCCAGAAATCATGCAACACGCAGTCGACACTTTCCTCCGACACGGAAAATTCTGAGCATCTGCAACAACAATAAAATTTCAAATGACTCATGACGCTTAAGGATTCGGATTGAGCGTAATAATTCAAGAATGGCACGACAAAGAAATGCAGAACATTGTTTTCCCGCAAGAGGAGTACATGTGAGACCGAGGGCAAGAAACATGAGATTGAATAAGTTTGAGAAATTTTTACAAAAGGACTCACCACTGAATTATACAAAATTTTCTCCATGGGTTTCAAGTGATCCTGTCAAATTTCAAATTACTGAAGCCATTATACAGTATATGAGTTAGTTTCGACAAGTTTTTTGGACTTCAAAGAAAATCAACGACATTGAAGTACTGTACTTCGTTCTTATAAAACTTTCCGAAGGATTACAACAGAAATAACCTTTTAAATCGCCCCGAGAAGAATTTCATTCAGGAATCCAAATGCAGGGCTATGCGTCAGTTTTTCGAAGATGATCTTCAGTGAAAGACTCGTCCAAAATTCCGGTGGTTGTACAAACTCTTGTCAACTTTGTGGCTTGAATAAAGGACGAACTCCTTGCGAGGCATTTGCACACGTACGTGGCAGATACAAGAGTTATCAGTTACTTTTTGTACAAGATTTCAAAGCATTAAATATATGATTTAATATTTTTTAAATTTGTAAAATTTCGTTTGAGGTCAAGTTTGGAACAAGAAACGGTCCATTATTTTTTTCTTCTTTTTGAGCCATTTTTAAAAATAGAATACTTTGCCAGAGTCGATCTTGAATGCGTTGGAAATATACAGTGTTGAGGCTGCAAAGAAATGATAAAAGTCACTATAACGCAATTCTACCTTCAATATTAATATCACGAGCGTTCATTCCGATTTTTTTTATGGAATGAAAATTCTGTTTAATTTTACTGAAACCAAAATAACTCCTTCGGTTTATTTTTCGTGAGCATCCGCGGAGCCCCCGTGGAGCTCACGAGGAGCCCCTTTGAGTTCCACGGAGCACAGATTGATAAGCTCTGCATTACAGCATACGATGAATCAAGGCATCATGTTCTTGGTATCTCAGATACAGTGAATTTACTTTTTTCAATGCTGCAATTATGGAACGGAAGTGGGGCAAACGGCGTCCTTGTAAAGCGGTCAGCACCAAGGGACTGCTGAATGCTGATGATGACTTCGGGAAAATTTCCGCAACGGGGGGCGACCTATCTTGCGATACACATTCTAGATAGTGATCGTTGATGAACTGGGCTGGAAACACAGCAGTTTCAGAATTTATGACGCCGAGAAAGTTTCCTTTCCACTTGGAATGAATGTTTTTCTTTTTCGAAAAAAAAAAAACAAAACACGTAGACTCTCTATAATGATCTTGTCTACAACGATTTTCACTGTACACAACGAATTTTTCTTGGGTCCCATGGGGTTCTCTCTCCCTATGTTTCAGGGTTCTCTACAAGGAGCTTTTTCTGGTTCTGTGGATTTTGTTCTAGAGTGAGTTCACCTGTATAATTGAAACGGCACATTGTTTATTTTCTTCGTAAAAGCACGCGCATCGAAATCCCGATCCCGAGTATGAAAGAAATGCATATTCTCAGCTTAGGACAAGTACATAAAACAGAGATGCATTAAAATATTCACAGTTGTCAAATGGACACAATTTGACTATAGATTTTCGAATGAGAAATAATGCAGCCTTTAGTATCCAGGTAATACTCAAACGCCTTTTACGAGACAATCAAAAATCTGGAACGATGACACGTTCGAAAATATTGCGCAAAAAGCCCAACATAGCTTTAGCTATGAATTTTTCTTCGAATCGTGACAATTGATACATTTTACAGATACTCTTTTGTGTAGGAAGAAGATATTCGGGTATACCAGTGACTCAAATTCTAAAGGTGCATCGTGTCCTGAATATTTTACTGCATTCAAAGATTATCAACGTTAAAAGATATAAACAATTTTTAGATTATTATTCTACACTCACCAGTTAACAAAATTTTCCAAAAAAGTTTAAATTAATGTAGTTATCGTAATAATATGCTGATTATAGATTTTATAATGCTGTACGCAGCGACTCTCTCCTTTATTGAATATGCTTTTCATCGCATGAAAAACAAATGTAATCGCTTTTTATTTTCTTTCACTTCTTGTAAATCAAGTATCAGTGGCGTGTATCCCAAGAAAAATAAAGAAATTATGTTACATTAGCTAATTTTTAAATAGTCCGCACTTATGTGTTTTCTTCGAATTTAAGCAACGGCTATAGTTTGAAATAAGTCCCCTTCGTGATTGCATAGCTCATCAATCACGTTTTAGTTGCTAGAAGTGCACCACAACCAAAAATTGAATCGATCAACAGCATACACATAAGCAGTTTTTTTCAGTTCCACCCTCACAATTAAAATTTCCCGAATGGATATACTGTACACTATTCTGCAGAAAAATATATTGTACTGTATCACCAATGAACCCAGGCTTAATTTAAGGCCTCAATAAAGGGCATCTGTTTTTATCTTGAATTCCCTCTGCAACTGCGAAGTATAGTCCCTGAAAACATTTTTAATAAATGTCGATATTTCCTTCGAAATAAAGCTTTACTATATCGTACTCAAAAATAAAGAGGAACATAAAAAACAAATGCATCGTTCTTTCTGCAAAATGTAACACTTTTTCATTTAAACATTTCCGAACCTATGCAATTTGGTTGCACTATGAGCATTCGATTATTTGTGAAAAATTTTCTAGTCGATGAGGGGAATAATACCATTTCATAAATTAATTTTGTTTGATTCGTCAATTTGTGGAAGGTCAGTATAGCATCAGCATAATATGCTCCAGAAAACCAAAAATTGTAAAAAGGAAGCTACATAGTTTCGAAAGAAAGAATAAAATAATACGATTAACCGATTTTTCCCACAAAAAAAACAATGATTAGTCATCTAGATTTCTAGAAAATGCGTCACGTTTTGAAATTTTCCAAAATCATGGTGATATCGGCATACAGTAAATCCAGGTCCTTATCGTTGAAATTTATTTTTTTCTTTTGTATTCTCAAGTCAATTTCCATCTATTCTCAGGTAATCCCGATGAGATATTCCATTATACAGACGCAGGCACCCGGTCATTTCCCAGGTTATTCGATATTACGCTGTGCTCAAAATTCCTTCACGAGTAGTATCATCAGATGAAATAGAAACATTGCGTTATATAACAGTAAGATTAACATATAATGAGCTTCACGAAGCGACTGAATAGAATAGAGTGATCCATATCCGAGACCCCCTCCGAGGATTGCGACGCCAAAATTCAAACCCAGATGATGAGCTGGTCCGGAGATCGAAGTGGAATCACGCGATCCGCGGATTCCGACCCATCATAGTCACATAAATAGAAAACGAAAAAAAAGAGAAAACTAAATAAACCTTGAACATTGATCTTCGACTGTCATCAAAGTCAGCTTCCGCACCGGAAGCATGTGTCATCTCACTCCCCGAAGCCCAGCTTTTCCTGCCTGCGGGTCCCAGCAATCCGCCTCAATTACCCGCGATGTCAATCCTGTCGTTCCTTGCGCAACATCCTGAATAATCAAAATATTCCCCGTTATACTTCTTCAACTGAATCCAGATGTTTCATTTTATTCTATTTGATTTATTATCACAATCGTGCGTCATGTGCTTATACTTACAGAAAAAATGCGCACTGTACTTCATTTTTGAGCACGTTGAAGCTCGAATTTCCAGGAACGCTGCGAGCAGCAATTTGTTTTCCAGTTCAGTACCAGTTTTCGAGACGGACGGATTTCACGCAATTTACGTGGAATAGAAGCCGGAAGCTTCTGTAATGTTACCCAGACAGAGATCGGGAGAAAAGCTTTAGGTTCCGGCTACAGGATATAGAACAGGTGTTCAGATTGTTTTTCGTAGAAATCGTTACGAGAATTGCTCATCCGTTATATAATAATATTTCTCGAAACTTCGTACGGCATTTCATCGAAAGGGTTTTTTGTTTTACTTGACGGATGTGCGCCTGATATGATGAAATCTCGCCGCGGTGTCTGTCTGGAAGTCTAGTCGTCCAGGAAAAGTTAAAAAAAAACTTCACACATTTGTTCGAGGTTTATGGGACAAGTTACCAAACATCAACAGCTGACGAAGATAGTCCTGAATTTCATAAAATACTGCTTCCATTTCTTGAGGCTTAAACGACAACTGAGTACATTGATCCGTGTCAAAATATAAAAAAAAAGGCAAGGAAGAGTGACCCGAAGTAAGAATCAAGTGATGATTTAAAATATACTGTGCATCTGTTTTTTGGCAATCATAATTCAGGCGTATCAAGAGCAGTGTCTATAAATAGTCCCGAACACGGCTTATTCAATCACTCATTTAATCTTTTTTCCCGCAAAATTTGTGAGACAAGGAGTCCTTAATTTACTTTTTTAAATGCTCATCTGTCATATATTTTCAGCTTGAAATACATGTCAATGCCAACACAAGTCAACGTTTACAAATTAGCAATTTTTGGTCTGCCATGAATTCAAATTACGTAGTTCGGATAATTAAAGCGAGGGTTGTTTGAAAAAAATACATGTATGTCGATGGCTACTCTATCATACACACATCAAGTTATGATAAATAATTTATAAAAACGGATTACTGCAAAGCCAGGACACTTCTGAATTTTTTTTGCGGAAAGAAGTTCAAATCATTGTCAGTTTTACACAAAAGTGAACAATGAGCATTACATCTCGTCGTATCCCACATGCTATTACAGTACTAATTTCTTCTCCTGCTGGGAATCTGGCAGTTGTTCATGGTCTTAATATGAAAAAACAGCAGAACGCTTGTCAATTGGGATCTTTAATGCCTAATCATATGCTCAGATCTATACGTCAATTACCCCTTGAAACACATTTTCTTCAGCAGAGCCCGATAATGCACACAATGAAACATTTTATTACAACTGTGTTTGTATAGTAAACCGTGTACAGTATTCGGAAAAAGCATCTCAAAAATGAAATTAACTTCCTCTACCATCACTAAACGACCATTTTCTCTTATTGGTTGCTCTGTAGGACCGTATGTAAATAGTGACAGTGAGATCTACATAAGCTCCGATAAAATATAGACTAGAATAATTATCGTGTTCAATAACGGCTCAAGTGTTCAACTTGGCTGGACATGGGCGAAGTTCTACATAAGCCGTCTCCCGGTGATTATACAAAGGAATGACTTCGTCGGGAGCTTAACCCTGCATGCAAGAAAAAAGGAATGGAAAAAAAATGCAGAAATGTACGAATTAAAAAAAAAAAAGAAGACGAGAAAAGTGAACGCCTAGCTGAATGGGTTTGATTGACGTTCCGCAAGAATTGTTGCGGTGGATGGTTAAACACGCTGCTCGGGAATAACACGACGCGGGAGCTTCATTCATGGAAGATGATGACGGTCATTGCAACGACGGAGAATGACGCAACGCTGTCTGCGCATGCCCTTCGGCACGCGGCATTCGATCCGCCGCCGCACTTCCGGACCTACCAAAAAAAAAAGGAGTAGTAAAAAAACACATACACACACACACACACAAACACACAGCACAAGAACTTGCAACCACCTCACTGTAAACCCCCTTGGGGGTTTGAACAGGAATGGACAAAAAGATGGGGGAGGGGAGCGATTTTTTTTCCTGCTCCTGTTTCGGAAATTCCGACGATGGGCTTTCTGAAAGTTGCCGAGAGCCTTATTAATTCTTGGATCGCGTTGAAAGAAGCACCTCCTTCGCCGAAGCTTTTGATGGATTGAAAGAACTTCATCGCGTGTCTTTCATTTCCGCTTCATTCAACGCTTGGGTTCTAAAAGATAATTAAAATTAAAACGCGAGAACTCTCGAATAAAAAAATAATTCGAACGCTAATTAAATGAGGACTGTAGCGGTTACTTTGAAAAGTATACAGACATCTTTACATCATATTTTTCAGAAAGTTGACTACATCTTATATGAATTAAAAGAAATGCCTTATTTTCAGAAGAGCACAGCAAGAAAATCTACAGGTACCATTGAAAAAGTGCGGCAAAAATTTCATGAATCAATATTTTTCAAATTTGTTCAAGTTCAAAAGCTGAAAATAATTGCCTATAGCAATGAAAAAAAATCATAATAATTTAGGAGAGCTTGGAAAGACTTAGAGAACGAACAAATTAAAAATCTAGAAAAAAATCAAATGTAACCACATTCACGTGAACTCCTAATAAAACGATAAACAATTATTTTATAAATAGATTTTTTATGAGAGGCATCATATCCAGATCACCGTCAGAAAATCGTGCACTCATTATTCCCAATTTATGGTCACATCCTGATTTGTATACTTCTCCATATCTTACAAGTTGCAAATTTATTCCGATGAAGATAAATCAAACGATATACGATTCCAACGCGAAGAGGAAAAAAGTCTCTCAATACGATGATTTGAAGCACAAAAAATCAAGAGACGCTAGATTTTCTTCATCATTCAAATCGAAGAAAGCAGTCGCAGAATATATTCTCGAAGTCCATTAAAAATTGACGTCGCTGTTTAAATATACTTTTTTCGATATTTCGCCAAAGTTCTGTGCTGTTCATAGCCCATGCTTACTTTTCATCGGTCGTTTCAAGAAATTTTCAGCAAAAATAATGTGCCAACTGAAACCTTTTACTTCAAATCATCCATCTGAATGATTTGAATTTTCAAGCACCCCAATTTGACAGCTTTTAATGCATGAATAATACAGATCGAAGGAATAAGTGCCCAAATTATTGTCGACGGCTAAACTACGATCCTGTTCAAGCCACTTATTGTTTGTATAAAAAAAAAGAACAACAACAAAAAACACGCAAAAATTTGGCGAACCTTTCGGATGAGCGAACAATGAAATTCGATCCCTCGAAACAGAAAGAGAATGGCTAAACGTGGAATAGGAAGCCTGTGAAGAATTTACGAGTCTCATATTTCTTCCTTTTGCGTCTCGGAATGTATACTAATATATCGGGGGTGTTATTAGTATCCATGTTTTTTCTTGGGGTGGTGGAGTTCAAACGGTGCGGCAATATCAGTGCCGGGAGCGAAATGCCCGCGGGGGACATACCGGGGAATCCGAGTCGGATTTCCTGGTCTGAAAATTTTTCCCCCGGGGGCTATTCAAAGAGGTGAGCCGCAGTTTTTCACCCTGACGCTTTTGCCAGAGTCGGCGACGGGTTCGGTCATCAGTCACTTTGTTCCCAGCCACGGGTTCTGATGGTTTCAGAAGCAAGTTTGTTTCTTTTTTGGAACTGCGTCACAGCAGCGATTCATCTTTTGACAGGCCGTGAACGAGTTCCTTTTCATCGAGGCGACAAACAGCAAAAAAAAAAAGGGGGCTCTTCCAACGAATGCTAGGTTGAAAATGAAAGGTTCACTAATGAAAGAATTCATCCACTTTGAATTGCCACATTTAAAATGTTTTCATCGATTTTTCTAGCAATCTAAATTCCCACCAAAGCAGAAGAAAAATTGTCATTTAAAATAAAATAAAATTTAACAATCACCCAAGGAACTCGGCCTTAGACCTTCCAGCAGAAAGCCTCACAAACGGAATAAAATCTCTGTTTTCCCTTTAAAAAAAATTGGAGTCGAGAAGAAAGTTTTGAATGATATTGTAAGGAATTAAAAATATTGAAACAGCTCACTAACTAATTCAAACGTGTTCGGGGATAATAAAGTTTTACAAACTTATTTTGCCCGCATCAGAATCAAATGTCCGGCTCATCAAAAATGTCGGAAAGTTTTGTCATCAACTTGTGGGATACGCAGGAATTTTCAGCAAACATTAATACTGTACCTTCAACTTACCTTCCGAATCTTTCGAATAAATCGTTGATCGTCAAAATTTTAATACTGTATACAAAAAACTGTGAATGTTTCGCCTGCCTCGCTCAAGCAAAATTTGAACGTGGGAAAAATTACTGTGCATTTATTGCACCCGCTTTCTGAAGCGTTTCTCATGTCACTTAAATCCTTTTTATACTGAATTTTCCGAAAGTCAAAGGACCATAATTTGACTGATACATTATGTGGGATCTTCCCAATCGAAGTAGCAAATTACGGAGAGCTATAGACAAGCTGAACACAGCATATCACCTGTGGGATACCGACACATCATGTTGTGCTCGTCTGTATAATTTGAGCAGCCTTTTGCTGCTTTAAAAAAAGCATGATATCATTAGGAGTCACTTTTTGTCTAAATTTTTAAATCTGCACGAATAACGTGACTGAAGTACGAAGCTTGATTCCTGTTTTATTTATCTTTCTATCATTTTCTGGCACAATACATTAATGTTTTTGATATGCATGGAAGGGACATAATGTACTGTACAATGATTATTTTTATCTCTTTACTTCTAAATTATGTACTCCAGTTTTTGTTTCAAGTTTTGAAGCTCTTTTAAAGAACTTCGCTCAAAATGGGTTAGATTTAAATTCGATGAAAACTTGCCTCATTTTAAAGAAAATCATGAATACCTGAATATACTTCTGACAAATTAAAAACACTGGCCACTGAAGTAATGCACAGTCCTGTTTTCCTGATACGTAACAATTGACGATATCGAGTAATCCAATTCTAAGTCTTACGTTTAATATGGTAAATGTCGATCATAAAAATAAAATTGAGATTACAAGATACATAAGCGAGAGGTAATGCTTTCTGCAAGTGGCAGAAGTTTATGTAAGTGTTTTCAATGCTCATTCAATAAAATCGAATCGAATTTGGCTCATCAAACGCTAGGACCGAAAAAGCAGCTGTCTGCTGCAGCACGAATTTTTCTAAGAGTGACAGACTATAAGACCTTATTTTCAGTAATTTTATAAGTTAAAATTTACCATATTTACTCAAGTACTACACGCTTTTGGGAAGAAGCGCACCTTGATTTTCTAGCTTTAAATTTGGTTTGAAAATATGTTTCATACTCAAAGAAAAGTTCAACCCATTTTAATTTCTCTGCCTCTGTTTTCTATTTTATCTGTAAAATTATTTCTCATAAGTCCGCTGATTACAAGTACCAATAAAAATTATGGAGAAATTTCAAATTCTAGTCAGACCCACCTTCTTATATTTAACCCAAATTTCTGGAAAAAAATAAAGGTTCGCATGGTATTTTCGAGAATAATGTAATTTAGGCAATTTCGATTATCCCCCTAATGGAAATGCAATGCAAGCATCGAACAAAATTGATCATTTTACCACGTTTTTATGAACTCACTTTCTCGTCCTTGTAGGACTGTTTTCCTGTTCTCCAAAATAACCATAATTATTACAGTCCGGTTTCTACCTCTCGAGCGTGCGGTTCATCCAAAACTTCGCGAGCGAATTCACTTGAGTGTCAATTGCTATTTTTACCTGAATATATCAACCTTATAATAGGGTGTTCTCACCCCGGTCGCAGCCCGACCGAATTTCTGTGTTTTATTCAAACCTACTCACTCAAAATGAAATAGATGCGCACCACATTTACGGTTTTTTTTTTGCTGTTTGAAAACGTGGTTTTTTAGATTAATTTTTTAATCTACTATAATTTTGACACTGATAAAACTTCTCTCGGACTTCCTCTATGAAGCCGCGCATAAATTTCTCGAAATGAGGATCTTCTTATACACGGAACTGTATTATGAAATCGTTGTTTCTTTTGAAAGCCTTCAAATACAGCCACTAGAGTCATTAATAAAAAAAACATAGCTGAACTACATTGAACAAGCCGCCTTTGAAATCAGTGGCAGAACAAAAGTGGTTTACAACCCAGGCCATGGGGACCACGCCTCGAAATTGAGCAAACGCTTCGGGGTCTCATACTTCATTTTATTTTCTACTTTGTAAGCCAGTCAAGATCTTTCATGAAGAATAAAACAGTGTGGAGTCACCCGCAGTGACGAACGATTATTCCTTCGAGATGTCCTCTGCATCAAATACGACGGGTCATCCAAAAGTTGTGAAACTCAGGATTTTGCAGTTACCGGAAGTGATCGAAAAAAAACAATGCAAAATTTCTTCTTTGGTCGAAAAAAAGCAATCGCACCCATCCATCCAGGTTGAAAGATAGATGCGTAAACGGCAATTACTTGAATAATTTCTATTTTTTTTAATATATTGGGCCTAAGTCAGGAGGACGTTTTCGAAAGCATTAAATTTTTGAAACGGCAATTCTTTTAAAAGGGCTGATGACGTACATTCAACAGCAGTTGGGGGAAATTCTTACAAGCAGATCATGAGATGTGACAGAAAGCTTTTTAAAAATAAAATAAAGATACTTTTCCATAATTCTGCCTCGTCATCAAAACTTACAGGGAATCCCTTTCAGAAGGAAATCACAGTAGCGTTTTTCACATATAGGCTTCTGCAATGAGGCCATTAGGTTTTTTTCCGCATGCAGGCGGTCGAATATTATATATATATAAGCTTGGAACAATTCTTATTCTTCATTTCCCTATACTGTATAAGCACCGCGAGGCGCCAGTATATTTCATTTGCTGGGTTTCACTATCAAGAAAAAAAATGATGCAGAGCATTCAATGCAGAATCACAAATCAGGGTTGGGCAAGGTCTTGCAAAGAAAAATGCATTGCTAACCCGCATCAACGACCACACACGAATACACGAGACCAATTTGAATTCCTTGTGACGATCTATTATGAAAAATCACGATTTTCCTGTCAAGTCCCATAAGACCTGTCAGGAATAAACCCAACAGATAAAGATTTAGGAAGGAAACCTTAT
>CAJPEX010000454.1:0-61636 GCA_905338405.1 Notodromas monacha
GAGTTGCAAGAATACCGGTAATCCCCAATATTTTCACAAGGGTTGGCTTTTGACCTAGGGGCTTTTGGACTACACCCTTTCAGAATAAACCCAGAGACAGCAATTGGAAATCAGGTTTGTAAAAAATTTGTTGTATAAGGTGCATACATTTGGGTTTGAAGACATTGAGAAGTGAATTTTTCTGGGAAATTACTGAAGACAATAGTTGCTTTTGTTGAGAAAATATACACAGCAAGACAAAGTTGGTCAGTTTTCAAGACACATGTTGCAAAGATTTTTAAACACGTTCTGACAACAGCTTTTCTTCTCAGAGATCAGCTTGGGTTTGCAACGAAATTGCAAGTGAAGTTTTTCAGGAAGAGTTTGAAATCAGGAAAACTGTTTCATGAAGGACAGTTTAGGAGAAACAGGCTGTCTTTTCACTGGTGTTGTTGCTGAGCCTGGGAATCAAATTTGGGTTTGGTTCAAAGGCCTCAGAGAAGGACAAATTCCACAAGTTTTGAAATGACTGAGGATTTGGGAAGATAACCATATTTACTCAAGTACCATGCATACCTTGTTTCCCAAATTTCAGAAGAAAAAGAGGGGTGTGCATTATAAGCAGGTACAAAATTTTCAAGAAGTTTTAGGAAGTTCTGTGTGCTTAATTATAATGGAGAAATTTGGAACAAATGTAACGAGAAAACGTTTACCTGAAAAAGTTGAAAATTGATCAGATTTTGGTTCAAATCATGCCTAAAGTCAATTTTTGTTGTTGAAATTTTATGGTTTTAAATTCACTAAAAATTGGGGTGTGCTTCTTACTCTGGGATAAGATTTTAGCAAAATTTCCAAGTGAAAAACCCCTGTGTGTGTCTTACTTGAAGGCCTGTGTGGTCTTGAGTAAATATGGTACTTATCTAACCCCGGTGAAACGACAAAACAGTAAAGAAGGTTGTGACGGTGGGTTCTCCATTCCGGAGTCTTAAGTAAAGGTATCTTACAGAGAATTAAACGGAGTACAACCGTCTTCGAGATTAGTACTGATTAGAAAACAGAAAAAATTTCCTACAAATAATCGTCCCAAAGAGCAACTATTTTAAAAATCAATTCAAGCTGGTGATTGTTGTTGTTGAGCTATTTTACCCATACTGTACTGTATTTTAAAATTAGGGAAAAAGTCATATTAGGGATTTTTGCGTGGAAACAATGAGGATACTGTATTTTCAACCATAATTCTGTGAGGGGGGGGGGGGTGACTGATGGAAGGGAATTACAGGAGTGGCGAAAACCTGGTCATGGGCTATATCCGTGTTCTGTTTCTACTCGCAGTTACTCCCGGAATGTCCGGTCGTAAGGAGCTTTTGAATGAATCTTGCCTCCTTGCAGAATTGCTTCCTTCGGGTGCTTCTGCTCCCAGTCATTCTCGCTTCCGGCCCCTGGGTAAAAGTTTCCGGATGAACAACTCTTGCGGACTCGCATTTCCGCCCCCGGGAGTCTCCTGCCCAGGGTAACAATTAATCCTTCCTTCCGAATGTTGATGGGGGCACGAGGAAAGAGATAAAGAAAGAAAGAAGAAGGATTCAGTGAATGATTTGAACTTGGCAAGCTTTTCTGCAGAATCCCATCGAACACTAGGATTGTACACATGAATCTTCTTAGCTTCATTTGCTGTAAAGGATTCTGCTCCATTTGCATTCATCAACCCACAGACACTTTCATACTCCCCAAAATTTCAATGTGCAATTTTCAAAAACAAAATCTTGAGTTCTTTAACACCAAAAACTACGAAAAATTCATGGATAACCAATTGTACATTTTGGGATTTTTTTTTCTTTTAGCATCCATAGATGCAGCTTATTTCTATATTTTCCATTCTGATGCCATAGAATGTGGATGAATGTGAGTGGGGAGGGGAGGGGGTTTTTGGATGTGGGAATGTTGCTTATTGAACCTTGTGAACAGGGAAAAGCAGAAAAAAGGGTGTTGTTCAATTTAATTCAAAAGACCAAAAGTATCAGTTTCCTGAACACAACATTGACCTTCTATTTGTTCAGTTAGATTTTTGAACTGTGGAAAAACAGTTGTTTCCGTCATACTACCTTGACCCAAAAAAAAAACAATGTGTGGATCCACAATCTCTCAAGCCAATCCCAAGTTGCAATTCTTTTCTGAAAATTTAAATGTGCCAGGTAACTCTTTTGTTGAAGATAGTCCAAGACTCAAAAATACACTTAATGAAACAAATTTTGATGACTGATTGATTGTCATAATATAGTTAGGGTAGAAGACTAGTGAAGGTTATTCAATCTCTTAGTATATAGTCAGTAAACAGAATATGAATATATGTGTATCTAATCCCCTAGACCAAATGTTAGCATTATTATTATATGCTATTCAATAGGGTAATCATTTTCAAGGTCCTTTTCTTGTTTTCAAAAACCATGATTATTTCTTTTGCCAACATGAAGCAAACTAAGACACATTTTAATGATGAAAATGACTTTAAACCGTCAACTGTCAATAAATGCTTTATGGACCCATCTTTGATCAATTTCACTTAGTTTACACCTATAGATGGGGGTTGGAACAATTTTTTTTTACAGTTTTGAAGTCAACATTTTTCAAATACAGTATTTATATTTCATCTTGATCCTCAAATGGGGCTCATTGCTGGTACCATCTTCTTTTTCTGGAAAAAGAAAATCCTTCAGCATATGTGAAATTTTTTTTGACAAATGATGGGGCTCACAGCAGGTATATTAATTTAATTGTGAATGTTTTGATTCGGACTGATCAGAGGGGAAAAAATGCCATTTACATCTTTATGCAAATGCTCATCAGTTTTTCACATGGAATATCATTCAACAAACAATTTCGAAGACACCTTTTATCTGAAACAAAAGAGACAAACAAGGCAATGATGCTCAGATGGAAAAGGAGAAAGTTTTCCTGTGAAGGGACTCATCATCAAGCCTTAATCTTTTCTGAAGATTTATTGGGCCCCTGGGTGAATAAAAATGCTCAGATTGGAAAAGGGATCCCTGGGTATCACAAAACTCGTCCTTTTCTGGAGATCCATGTCCAATGAGGTAATGATGCTGACGTGTTTTTATTTTTGTTTTCTTCTGCAACAACACTCTTTCCTGCACAAGATGTCCGCGTCCATTAGAAGGAAAGGGGCGTTATGGCCTTGCTATCTTACTTGTGTTATCCGGAACCATTGCTGGAATGTCCAGGGTTTTTTGCTCTTCTTTTTCCTGTCCATTTGAGACCCTCTTGGGATGTTTCCTGGCAACTGTGAAGCTCGTGTTGTATGTGTTTCTTGCACTCTCTGTTCTCATCTGATACCCTATAGTATTTTTGTAATTGTTCATTCCTTTGCCCTTCTTTGTGGTTCCATTTTGTGAGTTTGATTTGTTATGTGTTAAGATTGGTACAATTTTTTATGAGTTCTCATTCTTGTAATCAAAGATTCTATGAGAATCATCAATCACAACATTAGTTCAGTAATCTTTCTAGATCTTGACAGACATTTAATAAGATCTGATTAATATATTTGATTCTGGTTCTTTGGGGGTTTCAACCAAAAAAATCAGAATGAACCAAAGAGAAAAGTAATTTGCCTGGGGGCTGGGACTGGATGGGAATTCCCTTGTGGCTGAATTTGTTGTCAAGGCTTTTAAACTTTGTACTCTCACTGGTTGTTATGTACAGTATAGACAAAGTCAGAAATACCAGTACTGTACAGTGATCACAATTCGCTGAGCTAGATGTTGGGACAATACCATTGGCATCACCTTGGGAATGCGTTTGCCAATGGAAATTGAATGGTAGGCAATATTGCCCTTTTTTATTGCCTCTCAGGCTCAACGGTTTCAGCCCCGTTGGCAATGGGTTCCAATCCTGTTTCAAAATGCCCCCTGCCAACGTTAGGGGGAAGGGCGTTGAGTATAAAGACCAAGATGACGTTTTCACAATGGTCTTGCCCTAATGGCATGAGAACGCCCTCCCAATGCATTTTGCAACGTCCAAATTATTTGCTGGGCTGAGTGTGAAACCAATAAGACTCTCATCATAGCTTCTTAAGTTTGAAGATTTTTAACTGAAATCAAAATTCAATTGAAATTTTTACTGAAATCTTTGCAAACCAATTATTTCGGTTCAAAGAAAGAGAGGAAAATATTTGGCAAATGTATTCAATTTTCTGTGTTCCAAAGAGACTGAAGATAAAATCTCAATTCAATCATGCATTTTGAAAATAATCAGTAATATATATATACACAGATTACAAATTTGTTATTTTTTCAGTATGAGGTTGAAACATTTTTAGGCTTGGAATGGATTTTCAAAAATGTACTTAATTGAAAATTAACTATAGACATTCCTGAAGAATAATCTGGTAATCTCAAGTTCTAATTTTGAACATTTGTGTTTGAAAAAATGTCCAAGAATTGAATTTTTGAACTTGGCATAGAAATCAGAAAATCAAGTGTGTCAAGGACAGGAAAATACGCTAACCAAAATTTTCAAAAGACTGATTTCTCAATATTCTCCATTAAAAAATTAAATTTACATATACGACATATAAGTAAAGTAAAAAAAAATCAGTATTTATTGATACTTTGGGCAGTCCCTCAGTAAATCTTCATTCGCTTTTGGAATCCATGTTTATTTGCTCTGTATATACTTCCCTCTTTTATTTCTCCGTTCAAGTGACTTATATATACACTTGCATATATATACACCTGGAACAGTAGTATATTTTCTCTCCCCCTTTCGTGCTTGGGATCTATAGAAAAGAACTTGTCAGATTCGATTCTAGAAGAGCGTGTCTTCACAAAAGCCCTGATTGAATTACCCCGCAAACCAGATCACATGTCAGGGTGTGTATAGTGGGGGTAAAAGCCTGGAGCTGTTTTTTTCTTCTTCTTCTTCTCTCGATTCTAGAATCCAGAGAACATATGGGTTCTGACGAACTCTCGTTCCAGAGGCACTTGGCACCGTGGTTGTACCTGGAAAATCTATGCAATCCGGCTGGAAGTCTAGAAAGAGAGAGGATCCTCTCTATGTTTGAAGCATTGAGGGTCGGGAATCGGATCTGGCTTTGAAGGATTGAGTGTTTTGATGCCGGAAATCCCCTCGTAACCCCTTTGACTATATACGAGTATATATATATTTATATATATACGAGATTTTGAACACGTTTCTAAGTTTTATACCGCGGAAACGCAAGTTTTAAACCCCCCGATGAGTGGTTTTCGTTGAGGAATTTCGATGCATTTCCTGAGCAAACATCACGTAGACTTGGTGAGAATAAGGATTTCGTGCTGGAATCTTGCGGAATCTCTATATATTAGTCAGAAAAGCTCAGGAAATACGAGCCAGGAATCCCAGGAGTGACATATGACTGAAAAACTCTCGGGACTGGGAGTAATTTTGTAGATTTTAAAGTTCGAGAAATGTTGTTTGCTGATTTCCCCCCATTATTTTGGAGGAAAGCTCTGGAAATACGAGCCTCTGACATGGCTGAACAGCATTTAGTGATGGAAATTTTCTTCTAAATTTGAAAGGTTATTAAGAAATATATAAAAGAAAACATGTATCACGGAATTTTTCCCAGTGGTGAATGTTGGCTGAAAATATATGGATCTCCGGAAGAATATCAGTGAAATTTAGAGAATATGACATGAGTGAAAAACCTTTCGAGGTTAAAATTATTTTCAAGATTATTAAACTTCAACAAATGTGGTTTTTTCAAGATTAATGTTGGCTGAAAGCTCTGAAAACATGAGCCACACTGGCATGACTGATCAATTTTTGGCCAGAAATTATCTTCTAGATTTGAAATGCAAAGACATGTAAAGAGCAGCATAAAATTGTTCATGCAAATTAATTTTACTTTGGAAATTTCTAAATCTTCAAAAGTCTCACAGGGAAGCTCACATATCAGCCACTGACTTATCTGAGCAATTTTTAAGCAAGAACTTATTTTCTTGGATTAAATATTCTAGGAAAATTCTGTGCTAACACCTAGATACACTGAGTCTTTCCAGAAGGTATTTCTTCAGCCTAGAAAGACCATTTTTTTCTGAACATTCTCTCTTAGGCAAAGTTCAGAAAATTTAAACCATTGTTCAAAATGTAAATTATTTCGCTGATTCTAAAGTTGTCGGAATATTTTTAAGAAAAAAACGCATAGTTTAAAAAGTATAAGCTTCATACGATAAATACGCGGCAAAGAAAATTTGAAGTCGAAAAAGTTCTGGGCTCATTCGCCGAGATTTGTGCAGATATTTTGCAGACATTAATTTTAAAAGTTCAAGGAATATATACTGAGCAAAAAACCCGGATATATTTCGGAAAATTTCTGCGTGAAAACTCATGAATCTTTAGAAGTCTCCGAAGTGCACAAGAACAAGCAGGCGGATTATATTTGGATGAAATAACTTTTAAAGTTGAAAAGCATTGCATATATTTTCCCGTATTTCCGTGGGTGTAATACAAACATTTGAATGTACTCTAATGTGTATCATCAGCAAATAAAATCGAAGTTTGTTCCCAAGAAAATCAAGTTTTCTTCAAACTCTGCAGAATTCTCGGCAAACTCTGGAAAATGCGAGCTTTTGACATGCATGAAGCAGTTTCTAAGCTTATATAAACATTTTGAAAATATCTCCAATACTCTCATAAACAAGTGTTCAATATAATATTGGCTTTTGTGTTTTTGAGCAAAACATAATCTATTGGAAGCTTCATCTGCATCGCAAAAAATAATGATTTCAAAAAAAGCATTATCCATATTCTGCACGGATGAAATAATGCATAAATTATTTCAAACGTTATTTAAAGTTTTCTCTTTAAACTATTTTCTTCTAATTTAAATTCACACGCTGAGATGAATTCCGCTTTTCGGAAGCTTCATCTGAATTTAAAGTAATCACGAATTTAATTCATCGTTAGTTAATCTGAGAAATGAAATGTGCTTGAACTTTTGCAATCTTCCCTTCTTTTAATTTCAGGAAATGACCTCCAATGATTTTCGTGAGAATTTCTGGTTCAGAGAGCAGTAAAATCAGATTTTATTTTGACGAAATTTCATTTTATATTCTGTTTACTTGCAATAATTTACCGCTGGAAAATTCTAGAAAAAATCAGGAAGAAACAGGGCAAAAGATTAACGCATCACAGGATAACCCTCATTTTTCATTCCTCTTCTCGGCCAAACTTCAGGCCCAAGAACCAAGGAAGAAAAAATAAAATCGATTGACCCCCGATCCACGAAAGGGGGGGGGGGGGTTGAACATTTTTTATTTTATTTTAGAAAACATTTTTCTCCTGCTGAGCATGAAAAAGGGGCTATATATATAAGAAGCAAGCAGAACCATGCCAATGAATGGTCTCCTTTTTTATGTTTCCTCCAGGAGGAATATAACATTTGTTTTCTCTGTATACGGTATCTTTGGTGCTGAAGGAAATTGATGATGTGACCGAATCGCCAATAATCCGGTGTTGTTGGGTGGAAGGAAAAATCAGTCCCCGGGGATCATCGATCCCGGCTGTCGAAATACGCTGATCCTTGAGTAACTTCACTTTTTTTTCTTTTTTTTTAGACTCGACGATGAGGAAAAACGCGGAAACAGCATGAGAAAGGTCATTTTAGACTTGAGAACACCCCTGATTATACTCGGACTTGAAATCATTCATTTCAGGATGTCAATGTCTTGAAATATATTGGACAATTGGTTGCTTATGTGAGCTCAATTTATCACAAAAGGAAAAAAAAAGACAGGGAATCAGCCTTTTGGTGAGACCAAGAAAACATGTTCAAGGGTTCAACTAATTTTTGTTGTTTTTTTCAGCAGAGTCGTAGAATGTAAAGATATTAATAAAACAAACACAACTCATGCACAAAATAGGTTCAAATCCTGAGATCATAGATCACATAAAATGTTTACATCCTGAAATCATTTATCTCAGGATGTCAATGTCTTGAAATGTATCAGACAATTGATTGCTTATATGAGCTCAATTTCTCACAAAACAAATTAAAAAGACAGGGAATCAGCCTTTTGGTGAGACCAAGAACACATATTCAAGGGGTCACCTAATTTTTGTTTTTATTTTTTTTCAGCAGAATCATAGAATGTAAAGGATTTAATAAAAAAACACAATTCATGCACAAAATAGGTTCAAATCCTGAGATCAGATCACATAAAATGTCAATCACAGATTTGGGCAAAAATCAATTGGAAAAATAAATGAGAAGATTGCCCATCAAAAGTTCAGGACAGACTGTTTGCTTAAAGATTCAAAGGAAAAAAAGTTTTTATAATTTTCTTGGAATTGTCTGGTCAGGTGATCTGACCAGAAGATTTCATCAGATTTCCGGCTGGCCTCTGATTGGAAAAAAATCATGAAAATCAGGGAAATAATTGTATATGCATATGTCACCTGTTTGCATTTCAAGTTTGCTCCACAAAAATTTGAATAATGCTTGGCAAGCTCTTGGTTTTCAATTCATTTTGATCAAGTGCCAAAAGTCTATATAGCTTGTGCTGCTTTCGAACACTACCAGCAACATACAAAAACCTAGAAAATAAACCTCTATAAAGAAGGAAAAACATATGATCTTCTATGAGCAATGCTGCTGCATGATGAACGTTTTATTCTTTTCATGCATCTCTTTTTTTCCACTTTCCTCCAGGGTTGATGGATTCTTGTGAATCAAAAACTTTTTCAATACCCTATTTCTCCCCGACTTTGCCGACAATCTTTAGCATTTTTTTCTTCCAGCAGCCAAAGAAAAAGAAATGTAATGCATGAAACCTTTCCGCACACGCTTTTCCCTCTATTATCTTCAAGTTGTGAGTTGATGGTGGGGGGGGGGGGGGCGAAAATTAGAGAAGAGGAATGAAAAATGAGGGTTATCCTGTGATGCGTTAATCTTTTGCCCTGTTTCTTCCTGATTTTTTCTAGAATTTTCCAGCGGTAAATTATTGCAAGTAAACAGAATATAAAATGAAATTTTATCACAAAATGTCCCTATGTCGAGTCAGTGTCCTCATGTTGGGGCATTTTTATTAATTTTTTCTGGGAAAATAAGTGTCCCTATGTTGAATTGTCCGCAGGTCAAGGCGTCCGCATGTGGGGGTCTCACTGTATATCAGACAATTGGTTGCTTATGAGCTAAATTTATCACAAAAGAAATAAAGAAGACAGGGAGTGGGTCTTTCGATGAGACCAAGAACACATATTCAAGGGGTCACCTAATTTTTGTTTTTATTTTTTTCAGCAGAATCATAGAATGTAAAGGATTTAATAAAAAAAAACACAATTCATGCACAAAATAGGTTCAAATCCTGAGGTCAGATCACATAAAATGTCAATCACAGATTTGGGCACAAATCAGTTGGAAAAATAAATGAGAAGATTGTCCATCAAAAGTTCAGGACAGACTGTTCGCTTAAATATTCAAAGTAAAAATAGTTTTTATAATTTTCTTGGAATTGTCTGGTCATGTGATCTGACCAGAAGATTTCATCAGATTTCCTGCTGGCCTCTGATTGGAAAAAAATCATAAAAATCAGGGAAATAATTGTATGCATAATTGTCACCTCTTTGCATTTCAAGTTTGCTCCACAAAAAATTGAATAATACCTTTGCAATCTCTTGTTTTCAATTCATTTTGATCAAGTGCCAAAAGTCTATAGCTTGTGCTGTTTTTGAACACTACCAGCAACATACAAAATCCTAGAAAATAAACCTCTAAAGAAGGAAAAACATATGATCTTCTATGAGCAATGCTGCTGCATGATGAACGTTTTATTCTTTTCATGCATCTCTTTTTTCCACTTTCCTCCAGGGTTGATGGATTCTTGTGAATCAAAAACTTTTTCAATACCCTATTTCTCCCCGACTTTGCCGACAATCTTTAGCATTCTTTTTCTTCCAGCAGCCGAAGAAAAAGAAATGTAATGCATGAAACCTTTCCGCACACACTTTTCCCTCTATTATCTTCAAGTTGTGAGTTGATGGTGGGGGGGGGGGGGGGGAAACTTGAAAGAGGAGAAAAAGTTTTTCCATGACTCGGATCCGAAGAATGAGTCCGGAAAGTGACTCCTATAAAAGCGACGAGGAACAATTTTAAAACCGGAATCAGGCAGCTGCCATCCAAGGTTTCTTTAAAAAAAGAATGTTTTCTCTATGAGAAAAATATTTGCTGATCCAGCAAAAATATTTAAGGTTTACTGTCTAATGCAGCAGAACCTCTTCAAAATACGTCAAACTCGGAGGGATCCGCAAAAAAATTGACTGGAAATTTGTTTAAATTGCAGAAAACTAAATTTTTGCTCAAATAAAAGTAGGAAGGGAAGGGAAGTAAAATTGGTTATATTCTATGGGTATATTGACCAATTGAAACAATAAAATTTCAGGATACTAAATTTGATGGAGGCAAGGACACAGTTGCCCAATTAGCCATTCATTTTATCAAAAAATGCATAAGGTTATTTTTGTGTGACTTATTAGATCTTTCCTGGGTCTCCAGAATAATAACCAAAAGGACTCCAGAAATTTTGGTTTGGGATATTTGAGGGCTAAGGCTCAGATGTGAGGAGGTCAATATTTCATTCCCTTCCAGGGAAATTCAGTCATGTACTGAGCAACAATTTGAAATGCAACACTTACTTGAATATTATAAATGTAATTTTTCTAGGAAATTGGAGGAATAAGAGGTTAAGTTTTTTAGGAGAAGATGCAATTTTCAATTTCTTTTAGAAGTTTAGTTGCACATTATATTTTATTTTATTTTTTGATTGACCAATTTTTTCGGGGAATTTTCAAAAATGGAAAAATTGAGAATTAATTGGATTTGGTTTGAATCCTGATGGACACAATAGTCCAATCCTGATACTTCTTATTTTTCAGATATTTAAATATTTCAGTCACCATAGTAATCACTATACACATGGGGGGTGCACATCTTACTTATTGGGGATTTAGAATTTCATCAACATTTTAGGCTGAAAAATCTGTGTTTGACTTACTCAATTTTTAATTTTACAGTACCTGGCAAGTTTTTCACTTAGAGAGGATTGAGTTTGCGAGGTCAAGTTGTATACTTCACAATAAAATACCTGTTTCCTTTGTGCCAAAGTATTTCAATTCTGCTGGGTTACTTATGTCTATGGTTTCTTGTGATCCTGAATTTTTTTTTCTGTATGCCTTGAGTGACACCAACCATTAAGGTTGTTTTTCTCATCTTTTCGTTTTCGCCCCAAATAATAGATAAAAGGTACTTTTAAAGTTCTCTTAGAACCTTTCTTGGCTGCAGAGAGAAACTCTACCCCATGCAAGAGAGTGCATTAAGTGATGAAATTTCAAGCCTGGTGACTTTCCTGTCCCTTCTTCAAGAACCCCAAAACTTTTTTTTTCAACAGGAAAAGAGTATTCCTGAGGAAACCCAGGTTCTATTTTGGCTTCCCACTATATGCACGCATTATTTTCTTGTCTGAATATTTTTATATATTTTCTAACCTGGATGGTATGAGGTTTTTTTTTTTTTTGCACAGAATGAGAGTTATACTATGTATAGGGACAGTGGGGATAGGGGAAAAGTGGCAGGAAGAAAAAGTGAGGCGGTTTTTCAGACCAGGGATTATGTTTATTTGGGGTGTGAGGAGCATAAACTGTCAGTCAGGGCCCCAGCAGACCGTGAGACCATTATGGTGTCTTTTGACCAGTATAATCCTCCCTTGTGTTTTATTAGGCTTAAAATGTACCGTGGTGTCTCAAATATACTTTCATCCAGTTTTATACCAGGCAGCAGCTCATCGACCTTTCTTGGATGGATTTTACTTGATATTCATTTTAAATAGTAATTTTTGTTTACCTTTTGATCAGATGAAGAAAATAAGGTATAGTTGGCGTTATTTTCAGAAAAACGCAACTTCAACTGGTTAATTTCTGAGGAACTTTAACTTAAGGAATTCTAAAGGACAGGACCAGCTGTAATTCAATTTTTTTTCTATACAAATCTGTACTTGGAATTTCAAGTTTCACAAATCCAATTACTGTAGTTTTCCTATGCAAAGTTTTTTTGAATGTAATAAATTATAACTCATGTTTGCAAAATCAAGTGTCTCACTTGTGAAAACTTTGGAGAGTCAGGGTAGGATCTAATTTCTCTGAGACATATGTGAAAATAAGTACCCAGCAATTGGCTGGTGCACAACTGACTATGAGGGATTCAATCCCAAGAACAGCAAAAACTTGCTGTATTTAAAAGAAATATTACAAAAGCTTCACAAACCACACACGGAATCTCCTCACACATTTTTTGGAGACTTTTGTTTTTTGGTGTCCAGTCTTCATGAACTTTCAGCAGACTATGATGATGATTGTGTGGTACTCAGCTGGGTTTTTCTACTTGGTCATACAGTACTAATTTACCAGTTTCTGGATTTTCTGCAGTGTTGATTCCTCCCAAAAATCCTGGGAATGAAGAGGCAAATAAATCAGCAATTTCAGAATCCTTGATGAGGCTTTTTTCTTTATTACTATATGGGTTTCCCACCAAATGGCTTTTTTAGGACCAGTTTATATTTGGCAATCTGTGTTTTTCTCATCAGTGGGGCATCTGGATTGGCCCCATTCTCACAGTTAGAAAATATGGGGGAGATTTGAGAAGAGGGGGAATGAGGTCAGGTAGGATTTCCAAAAATGCAGCCTTTTAGGCTGAAGGCCCAGGGTGGGGTTTCCACTTTTTGGTGCCAAGAAAAACGGAACCAGGCTTTGCAATACCAGAAAAATTCTATGAGGGATTTATATTTGATTCCGACATATATTATATGCTCCAGCTGATAAATTATACTCAGTCCCATGCTGATATTTTATTCATTTTATCATTCAGTAGGATAGTGATTTTCAATGCTCACATTTTCTAAAAATTTGTGATTCAATGGGTTAATTTTCGTTCACCCTCCAGGTTTTCAAGATTTGTGCAATAGAAAACTGAAACAGCTCAGGAGGTTTTAGTCAGTGAAACAGCATTGCAATATTGTAGATTTTGTTTGAATCTTCTCAATTTATTCTCTTTTTCTCATTGCTTCTCACGGGGAATTTTTTGGGGTAAAATTCCACAGAATTCAGTTTTCTTCTGAACCCAGTTTCTAGATTAAAAATCATCCAAATCAGCAGTGAGATGAATCCCCACAGGTTAGGAGAGGTTACATCTCTTGGCTAAAATTGGCCGGTTGTTTTATGAATCTGACGTTGACCACATGAATTATGAACTTGTTCTCAGAAAAGGGTGATTTCATGATCAAAGGGAGAAGGAATCGGCAGAGTCTCAGAGGGAAAGTAAAAAAAGAGTCAGCTTCTCCGAAAAACCAACTAACTTCAGTAAAACATGCGTGATGTAAAAATAAATGGGCAGGGGAGCAGAGGAATGCAGAAAACTGGGTCAATAAATTCCTCGAGTGAGTTACTCACTGTGATTTTGTAAATAATTGTTTGAACAATAATAACAGTTCTGAAGGTATGAACCTTTCGAATAACTGCTAATTCTTGGCGCTTTTTTCAAAATAATTTCGAATAAAATGCATTTTCTTGCAGTCAATAAAAATCATTTGAAATTCTACCGTATTTATTTCAAATCCATTTTCAATGTTTTTTAAAGGTAAAGAAAGAGGGCGCTGCTCATAATATGCGGGTATAAAACTTTAAATATTTGATGCAAACACAACCAGACTTCAGGTGTGCCTCACTGGATTCTGATAAGGAATGATCAATTTTGGGAGCAATTAAAAAAGGAAACAAGCCAGAATGAACTTTTTTGGCCATAATCCATGTCATAATTTGAATTAAGATGGATTTTATTTCAAACATATTGCCATTCTTCTGTCACTGAAAAATGTGAAAATTGGGTGCATGTATATATACTCATAAGAAATAGTTTTCCTTCTCATATTTTATATGAAATGATCAGGTGCACTATGTCTTGCTAAAGTGTGTGTGGCGTACTCGATAAGTACACACATTATTTATTGCTTGGGAACAATTTGACTCCACCAAAAAATGCCCAGCTGAAACAAAGGTGACTGCTAAGTTGTTTCTTGTAAAATTAATTTTATTTATTTATTTCACAATGAATTCAAGGATTCTACACAATTGAAAACTAATATCATACCACAGAAATATAATTACTCAGAAATCTTCTGTCAAATCTGTAGAGCATCAATGGAACCCAACAAAAGAATCAATAATAAATACAAAATAGTGGGGACGAAAATGAAACACAGACGATCAGCCACTTTGCAGCCAACAACAAATATTCAAGGGTGCACCTTGAATATATGTTCCTGGTTTTCTCAGAATGATTTATTGTGAAATTTGATGAACAACAAATGCCACAATGAACAAGGAACACTGAAATCACAACACAAGTGGGTAAAGAGCAATTTTTGCCAAAAATCCAAACACCGGTATGAAATACATAAAGATAAAAATGGAATAAAAAATATAATAATAATTTGTAACCCAGAAACCAAATTGCGATTATTTTCTTTTCTCCTTATATGGGAGGAGATCCTTCTCAACAAGGTATCCATTTCCTTGCAGCTGCTCCTCTTTTGTTTTGGTTCCCCGTCTCTCACGTCAGCCCGCATTAATGCGTGATGATCGTTATTGAGTGTTTCTCCTTTTCAACTTGCTATTTGTTGACGGTGACAAACGACCTGCACTGCCTTCTTCTAAACTTTGAATTTAGAAGAAGCCTATTCCTTTGAATTTGCGAGTTTATATATATGTTCTTTATATTTATAATATACAGTATACCTGGATATATCTATATTCATCAAGTGTTCAGGGAACCCAGAGCCCCTCAAACTAGGCGAATATTCCACCTCTATATTTTATGTTTCCAGGAAGGTATAAATACACCTTCCTTCTCACATATTTCTCCAGAATTAATCTAGAGTCATTCACGGTTATTTCTCAGAGAGACTTGTGGAACGTTTTAGCAAGACTCTCTTAAAAGCTCTCTATTTTTATGTTTGTGTGATTGTACAAATATTTTGTGAACTCAATATATTTGAAAGTGTATATTTTTATCAAACTTGTATATTTTATTTCACCTCGGTCTATGGACAACAAATTCATCACTATTAAGATGTAGTGTGAAGGCTGCTTTTAAATCAAAATAACTTCAAGGTGACAAATAAAACCCTTCACTGGTTTTCTTTTATCAGAGTGCAATATCTTTCCACCACCAAATCTCTTCTCCATATGACTCTTGCTCTGCCAAAAACACATAAAACCTATGTGAAGATTAAGATACGGTTTCATCCGTGTCTGTGATGCCATGAATGGAATTCCATTGATGTCCCCCCATATATTTCTGATGGGGACATAAATAGAAAAAGGAGCAGGGAGAAAGAAGAAGAAGAAGAAGAAGAAGAAAAGTCCCCCAGAAGAGCACAATTCTCCTCAAGTTGCGCATTGAATAGTGGATGATGGATTGCTGGTGATGGCCACTGCGTATTATTTTTGAGGGTGGGCTTTGGCCTGTGTGGAAGGGGAAAAAATAAAAATCTTGCAGCAGCCGGCCTGGGGGTTGAATAACCCCCTCTGTTCTTTCTGATGACTCTGTGGCCTTCAGTGTGGAGAACATGCTGTGCTTTCCTGGGGGTCTGCCAAGGCTGCCAAAAAGGTTTTGCCAAATTTTTCTACAATAACTTTTTGGGCCAAGTAATTGCGAGACGTTATTTTTTATGAAACGATAATTGGTTCATTAGTTTCACCAGTACTGTGTGCGTCTTTTTCTCTCTTCCGTGAAAGCATAATTTTTTGTGGAATGGAGATGAACTATTATTTTGAAAAGTCAGTTTCGACTAATTTCTGACAGCTTCTGCTGAATAATTTATGATCGCTCAAATTTGATTTGTGGAGAATTCATAAGGATCATCAGCTTCATTAGGATGCTTTATGAGTTTTCTCACTTTAAATTCTTTAAAATATTTGAGACAACTAAAAATCTTTGTATAAGGAAATTTTTTAGAAAAGTTTAAGCCCAAAAAGTCTTTTCAAGCTCTATGCTGCACACATTTTGGCAACTGGAGAATATTTACAGGAGATATTTTTTGCGTCGCCTACTGAAATACAGTATCATCCATAAATGAAATAATTAACATTTTATGACGACAAATTTGACTATTTTTGACATCGGCGGCAGTTTTGATCGCTCAAAATTGAAATTCTCATAAGCAACAAGTTTCACATGCATCATTTACATGTTCATGACTTTTTGCAGTCCTAATTCTTCAACATCATTGAGGCGATTTGAAAATATTTCTCATTTCCTAGAGCATTAATAAAAAAAGTTCGTTGCGAACTTCATAAATAAACTCGGTGACAGAATTTTACCTAAAAGTTTTTATACGTCAGCAGATGAAATATTCAAAAAGTTTTGAAATTTATGCGGCAATTCAAAGAGATCCTCTGTGAATAATTGAAAAAAGAGCTGTCTTTGAGTACTTGAATCAAACAGGCTAAGAACTCTCTTTAAGTAAACTCTCGGAGCACATAAAAGTTCTAAAGCTTTCTAAAAAAGGGCAAATTAACACTTTCTGAACTCTAGGAGACGATCCTAGATCAGATCATCGTAATTCAGAAATTGTGTTTTAAAAGTACCCTGCTTGAATCCCAAGAAATTTATATTTCCATAATAAATTATGTTCTCGATTTGAAGTTTAAACAGAAAATTTGGCATATTTTCTCAACTTGCTGATCTCAAATCCACCAGCAAAATCTGGTTGGATGCTCCCCAATACGAAAAGAAAGTCATTTTACTTGGGAAGATCCTTGACGGTTGATTTGGCATGGTATAGATCTCATCTTTGACGTGTGTAAAGTTGAAATCATGTTCAAGAGGATCCTTTTGGCACCTGAGTAATTTTCACTCCAGCATTCCACGTGAGATTCGAAAGCAAGAAGCAGGTTATTTTTCACTGAAGAAGCTTCAAAAAAGGGGAAAGATGAGATTCCTGTTGAGTGGACTAATAGTTTGTGCTTCAAATGATCCCTTACTCACGGGGAAGGATCCCCTAATGATTCCGAGGGGCATAATGGAGCAAAATTGACAGATCTCGTATGTTTTTTTCATCTCCTTATATTTAGGTTGACGCAAGTAACCTGAGTAATGGAAGAAGCTTTCTCTCTATATACGCACTACTAGGGTCCTCCTTTAGTGGTTTTTCACCTGTGAAGGATCTTTTATGTGTGTTACCACGGCGGTGCTGATGGAGATCCTGGCACTTTATGGTCCACGGGGTGTCGCGCGGTATGAGGAGGGGATCCTTTATGGAACAGGGGGATGAGACGACCCAGTGCCCCCAAAGTTAGTACAGTCGAAGGGCTAGTACAAACTACTGAGGGAGAGGAGACAGTAAAGGCCCTAGGGATTCTCCCTAGGGTTCTAATTAGAACGCACGTTAATAAAAAATTCTCTCTCTCTCCCTCTCTTTCTCGACTCCTTGAAGGATAAAGTCCTGGTTTCAAGTTTTGTTCATTGGGCATCTGGATTATTGTGAAAAGAATTGAAAATTATCCCTGAGAAAAGGTTTTATGATGGATGGATGAATATGTTTTATTTGCCACTTCTCAGTGTATTTGCAAGGTTCAAACCATTTTTATTCCAGCCCCCCCCCCTTCCGAAGGTGCACATCCATTCAAAAATAACATTAAAAACAAATTATTCATCACAGTACTTGAAAATGCATGAGATCTTGATTTATTAATACCCACTTTTTGTTTTATGATGGAAAAATGTACAGGAGCTTATTCTTCAGTAATTGACATTTCATGCAATTTTCTAGATTTCAACTGATGCAATTTATTTAACAGAAGAAATAGTAGGAAGCAACATTACACATTGTTCCATGAGTATTTTTATTCACATTGGAAAGCTTGTCTAAATTTATGAAAATTCAATGTTTGAAGCAATGATCCAAGTTTTTGGTTAGATTCTGGTGCAGTGCAAGTTTTAAAAATCCTTCCTCAGCCATGTGGATAACACTTCAATTCATGGACATTTTCAATTATCTTAGAATGTCTTTACAGATGCACAATGCTAGAATGGGATATGGACAATTTGAGACAAAACATTTTGAAACTGGAAAATTTGAGACAGGAAAAATTTGGGACAGGTACAATTTGAGACTGGGAGAACTTGAGGCAGGGACAATTTGAGGCAGGGACAATTTGAGACAAGGACAATTTGAGACATGAACAACTTGAGACAGGGACAGTTTCAGAAAGGGAAAATTTGAGACAGGGACAATTTGAGACAGGAACAATTTGGGACAAGGACAATTTGGGACAGGGACAATTTGAGACTGGGAGAACTTGAGGAAGGGACAATTTGAGACAGGGAATATTTGAGACAGGAACAATTTGGGACAGGGACAGTTTCAGAAAGGGAAAATTTGAGACAGGGACAATTTGAGACAGTGACAATTGAAAATGGGGAATATTTCAGAAGCACACAGTCAATTCAAGACAGGGACATTTTTAGACAGGGAGAATTATAGACAGTGAAAATTAGAGGAAGTGACATCATTTAGGCACAGGGACTGTTAATTATAGTAATATTTAAACTTTTCTGGTTTTTGGACTCATTTTTCAAACTAAAAACAAATATTTTGTGCAGCATACCTCTGCCCACAATTTGCCAATACGAGAAATGACGAACGATGTTCAGATGCCAGACTATGAAATAACGACACATAATGCCTCGTAATGTCACCTTGTTCTCTCCTTACCTTGGCTTTTCAACACAAAAAACTTTACAAACAACAGAAAAACGACTTAAAAGCCCCCTCCCATGCAAAATAGATAATTTGTGAGTGGGTACCCTATTTTTCCGGCACCCGCCAAGAAAATGAAAAAAACCGCATCCTATTTTGCCTGATGGCGTCGAAAATTGCCTCTGGAAAATGGGGGGGGGGGGGTAAAGAAAGAATTTTGCATGAAAATCCATAGGGGGGGAATTGAGCACCGAGGAAAAGACTTACAGCTCAGAAAGTGCCGACTGATCTACGAGGTCGGCACTTTAACGGGTCTTTATATGCAACTGTATATGGGTTATTAGAAGAAGTCCCCCGCGAACTCTTTTACGGGACGAACCGATATATTTGAAAGGTCTCTCCTCTTGCTTTTGCTGGTCGCCAGTCAATACCTGGTTCCAGGAAAAATATGTCTTTAAATTCCAGGCGAGGTATTCAAAAAGTCCCAGCTTGGTATGAAAATTTTTTAAATGTATTTTCATTTTTTACATTTGTTTCTGCGTCACTACGTCAGTATCTCATCTTTTCACCTTTTGAAGCTTTTGAGGGGAAAAATTTCCTGCTATTTGCTTTTGAATCGCAAAATGCTTAAAAAGTACTGGTTATTAGGTGGAAATGTTTTGATGTATTTTTATTTTTACAAGTTTTTCTGCGCAAATACAATCCGAAACAGGTGTTACATGAAAGTAGGTGTCCCTGACAGTTCATAGTCAAGAAGGTACTGTATTTTTAAATGTTTGTTCTCTAATTTTCTTTACCAATTTATTTCAAAGAAAGTCTGATGAAAGTTCATGCATATTCGAAACGCTATTTTAGAGCAACTTTATCACCCATGCAACAAAATACAGCTCTAATAAAAGTACAGTAGATGTCACCAACAGTCCATATTCAAAAAGTTGCTGGACGGTAAAAAAAATTTTTATGTTCCAATTTTCTTTAAAAATGTATTCAGCACCCGTATAATAAAAAACTGGTCAGATGTAAGTATAGATGTCACTAGCAGTCCATATTCAGAAATTAATTTCAGATTAACATTGTTTTGGCAAATTTGATCTGCGTCCAGTAAAGCAAAGATAGGTCTGATGAAAGCAGATGTCACTGGCTGTCCATGTTCAAAAAGTTTCTGTAGCATGAAATTTGTGTGATCTGTGTCCACACAGTGAAAAACAGGTCTGATGAAAGAAGATTTCACTTAATGCAGTCCTTCCTATGGCAGAGCCAAGTTTATAATTTTTTTTGCAGGCAGGTCTAATTGTTTTTGACCTCAGGTCAGCAAAACGCAGCCAGGGTAGCATAATGGACATCAAAGTCAAAGATTTTCTGGAAAGACAAACCCCTATTGTTTTCTAATCCTTGAAGTTTAATCCCATATATTATTAATAAAGCAGAAAAGCACCAGCCATATAGAAATGTATCTTTTTCTTAGCAAAAGTTTTCCATCTTGAGAGAAAAAATGAGTTTTTCCAGCTTTTGGCTTCAATTAATCTAAGTTTTTTCATTTCCTAGCACTTGCATGGTTACCAAATTTTCAGAAAATCATCCAGGATCACCTACCAAAGAGCTAAACAATTAAAATTCTGAACAGCTGTGTTCTGCTGGTGTATTTTCTAATTCCAAGTGAGTTAACCTGCTGGTTCTAAAAATAATTCTTCATTTTAATTCCAGAAGTTTTGATATTAAAAAGTTGAATTTTTTCTTGAACCCGGATGAGCTAAATTCACCATACCCCAAAGAACTACTCTTTTTCCCCCTTTTAAACCCTCCTCCTCATCATATATACCAGCCGGCTTCTGTGGAATATTACATTCTTCCCCCCTCCTTCCCCCTTGCCCCTGTGAAGAGGGGTTTTAGTCGGGGACGGTAGTTCACGTTAGTTAACTACCCCCAGTTTAGGCCACTGTTCCTATTTCTCCTTCTGAGAGGTGGAATTCGCTTTTCCTTTTCACACGAAAGGAAACTTCCTTTAACCCTTTACGTCCGATGAGAAGCCTGATGGTGAGGGGGGAAAGCAAATTGCTTCAATCTTTCCACATATATACAGTGACCTATTCCTTTTTTTATCCCCTCATCCTTTCCCTCTGAAAGCTAGGATTTACCTTTCAATTTATCCTCATCTGCGTATTAAAAATATTCCTAAAAATATCTGGAAAGGTTAGTGCTGAAACGGTATTTGCTTTCGCGAAGACTTGTGGGGATTTTCGTGGCCCCTTTTTGGTGGGGGGGGGGGGTGTTGTGTTTCTGGTTTTGAACAGTTTAATCATATGAGCCACTAGATCATGCCACAACTTCATTCCATTTCTCGTCTGGGATCGATTGTGGTCGTGGCTGAAAATGAGCAAAGTGGCTGGAAACAAGATCGATCAGCCGCCTGGATTCGACGCTTGGCAGCGATCATAACTTTCCAGGGGATCCGAGAGTAAATAGGAGGAGAAACAATGACCAGACTGCATTCATAAAACCAGAGGACGTTTCGTAAAGTTTTATTGCGATGTCAATTCTGGAGCTAATGAAGGTGTTTTTTTTTTGCATTTGACCAGCTGGGGTATGTGTAATTGACTTGGCATGATTTAAAATTTTATATATTTTGAAAAAAAAAACAGTAACTGGCACTAGAATGGTAATCTCTCTGATCATAAGTCATTTAAAATTTGTGGAATGTGTCCTTTTCTGAGGCCTATAAGAACCAAACCCACATTTTGGTTCCCAGGCTCAGCAAGGACATTCCTCAAGAAAAAACCTCCTTACCTGAAATCATCCTTCATGGCTTAATCACAATATTTTCCTGGTTTCTAACTCTTTTGTGTTTTCAATACTTGCATTTTGGGTGTGATTTTGACCTGATCTCCAAGGACAGAAGCTGTTTTCCAAGTGTTCATAAACACTTCAAATTTTGCATGTGAAAATCTGACCAAACCCCTTTTTTGTGTACTAAAAAGATTAAAAGAATCTATTGTCATACAAGGTTAGTGTCCCAAAAAGACACTCACAAAATACTTACTAGTGTGATTGTCATGTGATGCATTCCAACCCCTTACTTTCAACATACTGGTCACAACCGCATCCGGTTTACTTTTGTGGTTCATGACCGGTCATTCACCTGCCTCTTGTGAATCTATAAAAGAGATGCCCAAGCATCTCCTTGGTATTCATTGTTGGTTGAGCTCTTGTGGACGTTGATGCTATATGAAATATATTTTTACACGTTTTGGTATAAGAGAAGCCTTTTCATTTCGGAAACTTGGCTCACAGAGTTAATTGCTTCTTGGCAAGAAATTGTCCTAGTCAGACATTGAGTTAAATTTGAGCTCTATTGCAAAGAGACATCAACGCGATTCAGTATAGATTTAATTATAATTCCGACGACTTAGGATAACAATATCAACCTTATATACTACAGTGGGACAAGTCCCAGCTGCAGCCTGGCTGATTAACTGTGTTCAATTATTGTTAGGAATGATTTTGTAAAATTTGGTAGCAGAGTGTGGTTATGTGAAGTTTGGCATTTGATGTACCATCATGCCATATTATGCTTCTCATGTTGTTTGGTGGACTCCATTCTTCAATATTGTTGAAGACTTGTTGGGTTATTTGATTTACGTTTCCAAATTTGGAGAAAAGCATTTTAACCAACTCCAAATAATCATTTTCCCCTTCCTTTTGGTGTAATCCATTGATTTTAGTAAGGATTTCATATAAATTTTCTTGATTTAAGACATAGTGAATGCTGGGCCAGGTACAGTTGTGAACATAAAAAATGTTTTGTTTTAAAACTGTCAATCTAGCTACAAATAATCTCTTATTATCTCTTCAAAGTAAAACTTCAGCCCAATAAAATTTTTTAATATTCAATCTTCATTTTTTGTATTCATCTTTGTGAGTGTACTTTTAATTTCTCTCCTTTTACGAGGTATACTGTATTTTAATGAGGGTGTAACAGACAGAAGAAACTTGTCTCCTATAGATGAATTGGACAAAATCCCCAAAGCATTTTCCTTTCAGCACATTTTCCCACGATTCCATAGCATCCAATATCATAATTGAATTAAATTATGAACTTCAGTCCCCCTTTCAAACAATAAGCCAGACTTCCAGAAACCCCCCTCTTCTCTTTTAAGACGGGATAAAAGAATAGTGCGATGTACGGGGGTAAAAGAATGCTGGTGGATTTCCTAATGACCCTTGCATGGGTGCGGATGGAGGAAGAAGCGCCAGTGGGGTGAGAAGATTGAAGCAATTTGCCCTCCACGGTGGGTTCCTGTCTTGAAACCCATTTTCTCCCTCGCCATCCCCGGAATAACCCCACACACACACACACACACCCCATGTCATTTATGACGGTTGCGGTCAAAGTACCCGCGTCTCGTCGGATGGGTTCGGATTCATTTCCCCGATCGATGCACTTTGATGACGGGTTTAATGAGGAGAACCCCGGAGGGGAAAAACGCTGTTCCTGGCGCAGCACGATTCAAAGAATATGTCGGGTGATGTTATTGGAAACAATTTCATAAACTCACTCATATACTCATATACCGTAGTTTAGAACAGTGTTCATTATAGGGAAACATTTTACTGCTGGGTACAAAGAATATTCTTTGCCCCTGAAATTGGGTTCGTATATCTGTCATTAAATTTTCTGAAACGTATTTTTGATGTCCCTTGAGATTTTTATACTTTTGAGTATTTCCTTAGTGGGGTATTTTTATGATCGGTCGAATTTGATTATGGTCTTGAAAAGCTGTATATATGCATAATTTTCCATTACTATATTTTCTGTAGAATATATCCTCTTTGTCCAAGTATTAAAAAAATTGAAATTTGTATGAACATAATTAGTCCTTTAATTGTTAAGAGAAAATTTTGTTGTACTGTAGCATTTCCAAATTTTTAAAATATCTCTGCACCAGAAAAAAACTTAAATTTAGAAGCTCTCAATGGTTTAAAAATGTAAATTTTGATGGCAAGTACACTTTTTTGTACATTTTTCATGGTTGCAAAATGGGAAAGAGCAGTTTACAATTCTCACTTCACTTCATCTTGACGTTTTTCTGCCAATTAATTTTGAATTTATTTTGTGAGTTTGAATGCAGGTGACGTGTTCTACAATTAAATTCGCGTATTGTTGAGTAAAATATGTTGCACATTTTAAAATTCATCATTAAAAATTTGAACTCTTCTTTATTGCAAAATATGCCTTCGATTTTTCAAATAATTTTTCGCATTTTTGTTCTTTATTCCCTCGATTTTGCAGTTTTTTTAATATTTGGGAAGCAGAAATGTGGGCAACTCAATCAGCAGAATTCCACGAAGATAAAAGGCCGTTTCAATATTACAGTATTTCACAGAGAGGAATATTGCAAACAATTTCATAAATTCACGCTTGCTTACACAAAATTGCTGTAGAACGGTTCTCATCAAAAACAAAATGTCCTGTACTTGGAAGGATGGTAGAATATTCATTGCCCCTGAAATGGGGTTTCTGTTTTTCTTTAATTTTTGGTAACATATTTTTGCCATTATATAACATGAAAATTTAAACTTCTTGGAGTGCTGCATTTTCGTGCATGGTCGACTTAAATTATGGTCTTAATCAGAATACCGCGAGAGTAAAAACGCTATTCCACAGAAGAATACCGTGCAAAGAGGAATTATTGAAAATAAGTTGACAAATTTACTTATGCAAATGTCAAAGTGTAGAACAGTACTCACGAGGAACGAATCGTACTGAACCAGCAGGCACGAAAGAATATATGCATCGTTTTTTTTCAAATTGGGTTCAATTGTTTTGTTAGTTATTGCAATATTTAATTTTTTATTATGAGCTGCAAGTTTTAAAAGACATACCTGACCGGTATTTTCAAGATTGTCCGACTTTGAAGATGGGTTCGATGAGGAAATGTAGCCATGAATATGGATTTGAAATTTAGATTGAAATCCCTGATTGGAGGCTGGGTATAACTGCCTCAGCACTCAGATGTCTTTTGCATCTGAAATGGGGTTTTTTTGCAGCTTTAAATCTGCAATATTCAAGATATTTCAAGTCATGGTCTGATGAAAAAAATATTGCAGATAAATCTATCCATCATGATCAACCTCTTCAGCACATGCTAATTCATTTTGTTTTCACAAAGATTTGTTTTTCAACAGCTTTGAATATGAAATGTTTTTCCTAATTTGGAAATTTTATATATTAATTGCTCAGTGATGAATATATGGACTATTTTATTTTAGTCAAGGAGAAGATCTTTTTATGATATATATTAGTATGTGGTTTTCAGGGATCTTAAAACTTAAAATAAATTCCATGCTGAGAATTGTTGAAGCGAATTAATACTGTAAATATTATAATGTATATTGGTTTTCCTGGGCAAATAAAATCTTTCAAGGGTGGGCTTTTCTGAAAATCCATATCGAGTATGGAAATATAACATAAAATTAAGTTTTAGAACCATATACTATTGAGGGGGGGGGGGGGCTGGTTCTTGGAATAATTAGTTTTCAAATTCTAGCTCAGTACAAATTTAAATATTGCCAACACAATTATTGATCTCTGTCAAATTCTCCATGAAAAATGTTTGGTCCAAAAGAAATTCTGGAGTGATTTTTAATAGAATTCCGAAGAGTTGATCTTGAAAACCTTCATCAGGAGAATATGTCTTTACTGTAAATAATCAGCACTAGAATCTGTGAACCTGGAGAACCCATTGTGTTCCCGTGGAATTCTCGACTGCTGGGTTCTCGTCGCTCTCTCGGGTATCGATCCCCGATTTCCAGGAAATGAAGGCACAGCAAGAGCATCGACGCGGAAAAAAACAANGATTTGAAATTTAGATTGAAATCCCTGATTGGAGGCTGGGTATAACTGCCTCAGCACTCAGATGTCTTTTGCATCTGAAATGGGGTTTTTTTGCAGCTTTAAATCTGCAATATTCAAGATATTTCAAAAGTCATGGTCTGATGAAAAAAATATTGCAGATAAATCTATCCATCATGATCAACCTCTTCAGCACATGCTAATTCATTTCGTTTTCACAAAGATTTGTTTTTCAACAGTTTTGAATATGAAATGTTTTTCCTAATTTTGAACGTTTATCGAATTATTGCTCAGTGATGAATATATGGACTATTTTATTTTAGTCAAGGAGAAGATCTTTTTATGATATAGTCTGTGGTTTTCAGGGATCTTAGAACTTGAAAAAAATTCTATGCTGAGAATTGTTGAAGCGAATTAGTACTGTAAATATTATAATGTATATTATTGGTTTTCCTGGGCAAATAAAATCCTTCAAGGGTGAGCTTTTCTGAAAATCCATACTGAATATGGAAATATAACAGAAAATTAAGCCTTAGGACCATATCTTATTGGGGGGGCTGGTTCTTGGAATAATTATTTTTCAAAATCTAGTCGATTAAAAAATTTAAATATTGCCAACACAATTATTGGTCTCAGTCATCCTCTTCATAAAAACATTTTTGATACAAAAAGAATTCTGGAGTGATTTTAATAGAATTCCGAAGAGTTGATCTTGAAAACCTTCATCAGGAGAATATGTCTTTACTGTAAATAATCAGCACTAGAATCTGTGAACCTGGAGAACCCATTGTGTTCCCGTGGAATTCTCGACTATTTTAATAGAATTCCGAAGAGTTGATCTTGAAAACCTTCATCAGGAGAATATGTCTTTACTGTAAATAATCAGCACTAGAATCTGTGAACCTGGAGAACCCATTGTGTTCCCGTGGAATTCTCGACTGCTGGGTTCTCGTCGCTCTCTCGGGTATCGATCCCCGATTTCCAGGAAATGAAGGCACAGCAAGAGCATCGACGCGGAAAAAAACAAACAACAAGGATTGATTATTTTCTTCTGGTTCGTCCCTTTCCCGTCTGTGATTCCTCAAATACACGTTATCGACATTTTTCTTATTATTATTTTTTCTGTCGCCTGAATCAGTTAAGAATTTCCAGTCAACGTTTTATGTTCCACCTGTCACAGAAGTATATGTGGAAGTGCTGCAACTTGATGCTTTTGTTTTTCCACCCCCTTGAGTCTCAAAACTTTCTTATCTTCTTTATATAATATAGGGAGTATAGTGGATTTATGCAGCGAGGATCTGTTCTGGAAAGTGTTTCTGTTTCCGCTTCGGAATCCTTAATCGAATGGGTTATGATTTTCCCGTATAGAAATTCCCTGGGGGCGAGGATGAAAAGGGGGGGGGGGTAGAGACGAGAGATTTGAAGGAACGTAGACCCCGTGGATCCCCCTCAGATGTGGGTATAGTATAGTGGGGGATCCTCTCTTAGTTTTTGTGTGGTGTTCTAGTATTCTCCTCTTTTCTTTATCCACAATCGAGCTGCTGGGTCAGAAAGAGGAACATGAATACTCGCTCGAAATAATATAGAAAAGGGGGGATCCCCTGTGCTGGGATCCCTCCGCGAATGAGAAGAGATTCTGGTTCCAGTTTAAGTATCATGATATATGACCCGTTATCGCCATTTTCTGCATCTCCGAGGGTTTCCTTTGCTGGATGGGATCCAGTACTATTTTTTATTTTTTTGCTACTGTTCGAGGTTATGGGTTGATTTCTTGCATTATTCTACCCGATGTCGTGTGAGAAATGTCTCACTTCATCTCCCGATGCAAAGGCTGACCGGAAAATCTTTTACAGCTTCGAGGAAATTTATTGATGATTTTCTGGGGATCCTTTGCCCATTTATTCCTGCCTCGGCATGTGTCAAGTAGCTCTGCGCCGATATCGTATTGCTTTTTGCTCATGATTTCGAATCTTCGTTAAATTTAGGAAAAAAATGAAGGGATTTTCGTTGGGTTTTCATCAAATAAAACGCATTTTTCGCGAAATTCGATAGATTTTTGCTAATCCGAGTATAAAAAGTATATTTTCGACGAATTTTAAATACTTTTTCAGCTCTCTTGATTCACAGGGGTCTAGAATTCCTGAAATGTCAATTTTGGCATGACATTTGTCTTCAAAATTTTATTTTTTACTACGAAAACATTAAATCAAAGGTACGACGAAAAGTTTAAATCGAAATTGTCACGCATTTTTCTGCCTGTGACCTTATTATGAAATATTTTAAACGTTAAATTTAAGTCTAAAATCATTTGAGTTCAACATCGTTTAACTAAAAATTCAAAAAACGAAAATGAATGAGAAGAATAATATGAAAAGGGGTGAAATATAAAATTACTAAATCAAAATTTTGACATATGATTATAACTGAGCTTTTCTGTAATATTATTCTGAACATTGAGGAAAAATCCGATATCTGGTGCTGAAGGTAAAAAGGTGTTTCTCTGCTTTCGAGGATATAAATGCTGGAAACATGAGACAAAATAGCCAGAGTCGAAACAATTCTATTTTTCAAGATGAGAGGATCAATGCGTTTATATGCGCAGTTGAGAGAAGTCGAGAGAAACTCATTCACTCGTGACAAGAATGTGATTCGTTAAGTGAGGAAGCATGTCTGATACATGCGTAGAAGGATCCTCGCGTAGTCGTTCAGAAGATCCCGATATTCCCTGCTAAAGGAGATCCTGAAGAATCCTTACACGCCTTCGTTCCCCTTTTCTTTTTCTCTTGCCTCTTAACTGGATTGAAAATTTTTTTCAGAGAGGGGGGATGTCCTAAATAATAGAAGAAGAAAAAGGACGAAGTCGTCTTTGAGTCATTTACTCCCTCAACTTTTCCGCGAGAGAATGAAATTTAGAGTTATAATTCGGAGCCACATACATGTATAGTCTGTGCTGGAGTAGTTGAATCCCGTTTCTAGACAAGGGATCCTTTCATCTGCTGGAAAAGTTCACTTTTCGAGGAAATTCTGTTGGCCTNCTCACTTCATCTCCCGATGCAAAGGCTGACCGGAAAATCTTTTACAGCTTCGAGGAAATTTATTGATGATTTTCTGGGGATCCTTTGCCCATTTATTCCTGCCTCGGCATGTGTCAAGTAGCTCTGCACCGATATCGTATTGCTTTTTGCTCATGATTTCGAATCCTCGTTAAATTTAGGAAAAAAATGAAGGGATTTTCGTTGGGTTTTCATCAAATAAAACGCATTTTTCGCGAAATTCGATAGATTTTTGCCAATCCGAGTATAAAAAGTATATTTTCGACGAATTTTAAATACTTTTTCAGCTCCCTTGATTCACAGGGGTCTAGAATTCCTGAAATGTCAATTTTGGCACGAAATTTGTCTTCAACATTTAATTTTTTTCTACAAAAACATTATATCAAAGATACGATGAAAAGTGTAAATCGAAATTTTCACGCATTTTTCTGCCTGTGACCTTATGAAATATTTTAAACATTGAATCTAAGTCTAAAATCACGTGAGTTCAACATCGTTTAACTAAAAATTCATGAAACGAAATCTAATGAGAAGAATAATATGAAAAGGGGTGAAATATAAAATTACTAGATCAAAATTTTGACATATATGATTATAACTGAGCTTTTCTGTAAAATTATTCTGAAGATTGAGGAAAAATCCGATATCTGGTGCTGAAGGTAAAAGAGGTGTTTCTCTGCTTTCGAGGATATAAATGTTTGAAACATTAGACAAAATAGCCAGAGTCGAAACAATTCTATTTTTCAAGATGAGAGGATCAATGCGTTTATATGCGCAGTTTGAGAGAAGTCGAGAGAAACTCATTCACTCGTGACAAGAATGTGATTCGTTAAGTGAGGAAGCATGTCTGATACATGCGTAGAAGGATCCTCGCGTAGTCGTTCAGAAGATCCCGACATTCCCTGCTAAAGGAGATCCTGAAGAATCCTTATACGCCTTCGTTCCCCTTTTCTTTTTCTCTCGCCTCTTAACTGGATTGAAAATTTCTTTCAGAGAGGGGGGATATCCTAAATAATAGAAGAAGAAAAAGGACGAAGTCGTCTTTGAGTCATTTACTCCCTCAACTTTTCCGCGAGAGAATGAAATTTAGAGATATAATTCGGAGGCACATACATGTATAGTCTGTGCTGGAGTAGTTGAATCCCGTTTCTAGACAAGGGATCCTTTCATCTGCTGGAAAAGTTCACTTTTCGAGGAAATTCTGTTGGCCTCTACCCGATACATAGTGATAATACTGACGGCGTCTGGAGTTCATTGGCGTGATGGATGGTGCCAGGGATCCCCCAAGGTGCTTTGGATTAAGGGATCACCTCAGGGGATCGCCACATCCCAACTACTGTTCATTGCATGCTGATTATATTCATTAGAGTGGTCATGGGCCTGATTATTCTTCTACTTGCTTATATACACAAATGCTGACAGAAAAGAGATTTTTATCCCGATTTAAAAAAAAAAATTATTTTTAATTTTTTCTTCAAGACTTTTTGGAAATTACGCAAAAGTTGGGATCTAATTTGACGCGTGATGGGGTGAAAGAATTTTTTCTGCAACTTTTGAATGAGAAAATTCCAGAATCATTCCTTGTTTTAATTTTCTTACGTTTAAATACGTTTTTAAAAATTATGAGATGCAGTTTCCTATTAATTGCATGTGATCTATATAAAATCCTGTGAGTACAAGTTTAATTGAGGGTATCGAAAGTAATCTTTAAGCTTTTTTAGAGATGCCCAAAAAACGTCATGGGCTTGGAATCAGTTATAAATTTTTATATTTTGAAGAGTCCAGTTCTGAAAAACGAAAAACTCGAATTTTTGAAACGTATTCATGCTTTTCTTGAATTTATTGGAAGATTCTCTGTACATAAACTTCAGAAGAAACATGAATACCTTATTTTATTATTTTAAAAAATCGCATTCTGAATGGGGAATACGAATTTGAAAGATTACTACTATAATGGCAGACTTTGCAAGCAGTTGGAAAAAATGAGTTGCTATATATTGGAACCCATCAGAAAGAACACATCTTCCAGAAAGTTTTTCTTTTAAGCAAAAAAAAAAACATACTCTCTTTCATGCAGCGTTATTTGCTCACGTTTGTCTTTTCCCTGGAACACATATTGATTCATAACTCTGGAAAATATATGTAGGAAAGGAGCAGGGATCCTCTTCTTGAGTGAGTATAGGGAAAGAAACTGGCCTGCTCACCCTGCACACAGTTGTGTGTGTGCTTTGCAGCAGCTGCTGGCTACAGAGGTCTGCAAAAAATATTGATTTATGACGCTAAAATGGGCCTTCTCTTTTCCTGCTTTTCTCGCAAAAACATTCGTGTGGGCGTGTGTGTGTGTGTGCTCTACAAATTTAATTTTCTTGGAGAAGGAAAGAGAGAGAGGGAGAGAGGAACTTGTTGGTGTATGATGTCTGTGCTGCAGCAAAATATGAGCATCTGTGGCAACCCAAGCGGAGTAACACGTCATGTGGAAAAATATTCTAGGAGAAACTCGCCTTCAATTTTGTGTTCTCATGCGGTTCTTGAGTGGGTTGAAGGGATCCCCTGTGATCCCCCGACGATTATATTTCTCATCATCATCAGTAGTTTTTTGGTGTACTATGAAACTTTAAGTTTCTTTCCATGATTTCACTTATAGTCATTATGCGAAATTTCCTTTGAAGATTTCTTTCAAAGGTTAAAGGATCCTCTGTGATCCTCGAAGATCCCATCAGTAATTTTTAAGCAATGCTCTTCCGAGTTTCTTTCTAATTAACCTCAAAATAAGGTCTGGAAAGTGTCTCTCGCTAGCATGAAAAAAAATATTTGATTTCACGAAGAAATTAGAATGCGAAATTGTTTTCAAGCATTAATTTCAACTGTGGAAGGATCCTCTGTGATCCCTTCACCATGAAATTATTGTCGTCATCAGTCATTTTCGAGTAATGCTCGTGAGAGTTTTTTTCTGAAATTTCTCTCTGCTATACCTGAAAAGTTCTGGAAATTCTCTCCCGCCATAACGGAAAAAATCGTTGACATCGTGAAAAGGCTGAGTCTTCATGCAAAATTTTTCTCCAATATTTTGTATATGAAAGGTTCAAGGATCCTCTGTGATCCCCAACGATGGCATTGTCATCAGTAATTTTCGAGCAATGTTCCTCCGAGTTTCCTTCACCCAAACTTTCTTTCTGCTCATCTACCTGAAAAGTTCTGGAAAGTGTCTATCGCCATGCAAAGAAATTCATTGAAAATCTGAGTCATTGCACAAAGATTTGTTTCAGGGGTTGAAGGATCCTCTGTAATGACATTCTCATCATTAAAGTAATTTTCGAGCGATTTTCCTCGAAGTGTATTCTATTCAAGCTTTTTCTGCTATTCCAGAAAAGTTTTAAAAATGTTCTCTCACCAAATATTTCATGGAAAAGCTCAGGCATTATGCGAACTGTTTTCATAGATTTGTTCCAAACGCCGGTTGCCTTAAAATAGAATTTAAATTTCTGCTGGAAATTCAAAACATCATTGGACAGAAGTTAAAAAGATTTTTGCTTTCAGCTGATTTTCGAATATATTGTTGTGATACGAGAGAAGTCTGATCTGTGATTTTCAGCTTGAGAGATTTTCTGAATTTAGATCTAATTTTTGAAACTTTTACTTCATTGCTTTGAAAGAAAAAATTAGTAAATTTTTCTTCATTCACGATTTGAAAGTGGAGTCTTTCAAGAATGTTTGTATTCCTCTTAAGTATTCGAGATGCAGAAGAACGAGGAACAAAAACTAGATGTTTTTCATGAATCAATGAAACATCTCTTGTTATTTTTTCCCTCTTTCCAGGAGAAGAATCCTGTCATTTTTGTGACGTTTTCGTCGCCGCTGTGGCAGCCAATATTTTCCGAGTGTCCCTAGAAATTTCTCCTCCGTCTTCCTTTTTTTGTGTCTGGAAAGAGGCACGTGTCAGCTTTTTGGCGGACTTTTGTTTCCTTGGTTGACATGAATGTCTTTGCACTTCCTGGGGGATCTTTGCTGGGATCCCTGGAGAATTCGGGCTTTTTTATGCGTGACTGGAACAAATCCCTGTCTATTTTCTCCATGTGGGTGTCTCTTTCTAGAGAAGCAGATATTTTTCATGCGAGAAATCCTTAGTATTGAGCCTTGTTCGATTAATCCTTTTCCAGGAAAATGGGCTGTCTCTAAAATCGAAGGATCAATATCAGCATTCCGAGGTTCACTCAAAAATATTGTCATGGAAGTAATTCATTCTGATCACTCGTAATATCATTTCGAAATTGGCGAACTCGAAAATACTTCTCTATTTTTTGCGGGACAAGGGAATTATTTTGAGTCAGGAAAAATTGAAGGAATATTTCAGAAAAACTTCAATCGAATGATATCGAGTAAACTTCAACATACTTTCTAGGACTGGATTCTCAAAGAAATCTATTCTTTGATCTTGTAGGAAATATCAAAGTTCTTGATCATTTCGTCGGGCAAAAAAAAAATTTTCTTGACAGACATCACACTGATTCCTGCACTTTGCAGGAAATTTTCCATGACCCTCTTGTCTATAGAAAGATCTTGTTCCAGAAGATAGAGTAAGAACTTTTTTGTCCACCGTGACACAAATTGCGACAGAAGTGCATTTCTTTTGGCCTTGTCTGAAGGTTCGGGATGACTCAAGTTTTTTTATCTTTTAGTACATGATTGATTGTGGCAGTATATACATTGGTACTTCAGTAGAAATGTTTTTTCTGTTCGGACTTTGCCACAGAATTTATTGAACGCAATATTTCGAAAATAAAAACGGTGAAGATTAACACTCGAATATATTTCCAACTGTCATTTTTTTCGAGTGGGATCCGATTTTTTTATGAGTTTCATGAACAGTAATGAATGTTGGATCAAAGGTTTTATTGTTAGTGCTGTACCTAATTCAGAAAAAGCTTTTCAGGTACTCAATTTTCTGATTATCAGAATCTTTAAATGACTCTTGCGTCGTCAATAGAATGATTCAAAATTGGTTCAAGTAATTTTCTAAAAAAAAATTTCAAAATGCTGCTTTGAGCTGAAACTATTTTGATTCAAATTTTCTGGTGACCATCATGTTCAGGACTTGACTTTTACAAGATGGAGTTCAGATTTTTTTATACAATAACTCAAAGTGGTTTGAATATCTTGGAAGTTGCTCTTCAAAATTTGTCTAAATTTTTAAAATGTATGTCGTTCCACTAAAACTTCTAGTATTTTTTTTAAATACTGTTATTTGCTTGCCAAAGGATGTCTTGAAGAAATAAATCCTTGTCTTCATCCAATTTTAACCCATGATGTTTGTCGAAAGTGAGAGAGCAATCTTGCAATCATCATATATTACCATGAGAAATTATTCATTTCCTTCAGCCCAAAGAGATTTGAACAGAGAAATTATACAACTCAAAAGAAAAACAACATTTTGAACAAACTCTTGGAAGTTGATGCTGAAGGGTCAATTTTGTGAAATATTTTTCGCAGCTCTCAAAAATATCCATGAGGCAGAACTTTTAAACTCGCCATTTTCATCGTTTTTCTCAATGGCATTGAAAACATGATAGATTTTATTTTGAGTATATCTTGAGCAAATTTTGAAAATGGCGACCGGTTAGCATATAATTTGTTACAGGAAGGGGTGGGTGTAACTGCTACAGGTTATGTCACGCATTTGTTACACATAACTGTTATGCCCAGCTTCTTCTGCTAAGCCTTTGTTTTTTTTTCTCTTGGGTGTGGTGTACTGAAAAATTCTTCTGCAACGTGTTGGGAATGCATTTTTAACGCATTATATTGTTATACCTATGTTTTCAAAATTTTGGTTTTACTTTTCTTGATTGTAACAGGCAGGCAAGACTATTAACAATAGGAATTTTTTCACAAAATGGAAAATGGAGACAAATGCCCATTTATTGTTGAAGTCCCCATGCCCACGCAAAATAAAATCTTCATTTCTGAAACCAATTTTATTTTTATGAGAAATAACAAGAAAAAAAAGAGTCTTTGAATGGGAACTCTCTCTCTCTCTCTCTTTCTCTTTTGAAAGATCTTCGCAGCATCTTGCAGAAAAAAAACTGCACATCAGCAAAACAATAATACCTAGAAAAAAATTTGGTGGACGAAGGATGAATAAGAAAATTCAGAATCTGGCTTCATTTCATGGAAACCCGACTTGACACTGGCTTCGCTAGTGGAATATTCTGGATTGAGAAAGCAAACAGACACCGACTCGTCCATGCGTGCCTGTACTCATGAATAGGACAAGTCGATAGGCATGTGCCTCTCTGGTGGGCATTTGGTCCGATGGCTTTCGAGGAGACACCCATTTTCTAATCCTGTACAGTCAAATACCACCCTAAAGAAAATTTTAAGCAAACAGCAAATAATACACTTATAAGGAGGTTTTGAGTTTGTGGAAAAAAGCAGTTTTATTGCAAGGAAAGGTTTAAAAGAATTGCAGGAAATTGTAAATGGGGATATTATGGGCCTCAACTTGCTTCTAACATGATGTTTACTGCATATGCTGAACTTTGGAAACACACTGAACCTACAAGACACATCAAGTCACCAGTTCTATTGCTTTTCTCTTCCATATTATCAAGAAAACAGTAGCCAGAAGGCTTTAGAAAATTTGACTTATGAAGGTTTGAGGGGAAAATACTTCAAGTTGGGGAGATTTTTCATGCATTGTGGCTCCCTTCCTTATTTTGTATACGTTATTTTTCATTTATTCTTGTCTTTTTGAGGGCATGAAAATATGTTGGTTAATTTGATTATGATCAGGTATAGCAGCATAAATCAGAAAATAATCAAGCCTTAATTTGAAGCTCCTGCACTTCATTTGCAAGGCAAAGCATAGAATTTTCGCGGCATATAGTTTAAACGATCAGTAGTTTTATCGTGATAATGACTGCAAATGGATTTTAAAATACCTCACTTTGAGTGGACTTGTTCATTTTTGGATTGTCATCCGACAGACCTTGAAATGTCAAAATAAAGCAGAAAAAAACATTCAGTCCTGGAACTCTTGGAAATTTCTTGATTTCTCAGCCAAGATTCCAAAATTTTTGAGCTTTTTACTCAAGTTCAAACGTTACTAAAGCTTTTTGAAGGTTTTGAAGGCGCAGGAAAATTCCATATTTTGAGCAAAAAATAGTTATTAATATTGAAATGCGGTTTCTATAGCACCTGAAGACTTATTTTGGGATTCCGCAGCACTCGGAAAATTTTGATTTATTAGGCATTCCAATGGCAAAAGTCTGCCATCCTCATAAAAAAATTTTAGAACCTCCCATTTCTTCAAGATTTGCTATTATTTCTTATCTGGTGGAGTAATATGATACGAGAGGTTTTTCTTTTACACTATTTTGAAGAGTATTTTGTGCTTATTTCATGAGTATATCCACGTGCATCTGGTGGATCCTATTTTACTGCGGCGACTTTATAGGCACGTGTCTGGTGTGTGAGCAGAGGGGCTCTGGAAAGTGAACAAGAATCTGCTTTACACCCCCTGGAAGCAGGTACCCCCACTGCTGGAAGTGTAGAGGGGCATCGTCCCAATATTCAATTACCCCCACGAACCGAATTCCGGGGGATGTGTGCTGAACGTTAATGAATCCTGAGCTCAGTCAGAAAGTTCTCTGCTATTTTTTCCCACTTTTTTGTTATGTGTCACACATTTTTTTATTTCTTATGATGGAAAATGTCATTCCAAAAATGTCCCAGCTGCTCTTTCTCCACTTTTCTTTTTTCTTGGAAATTTGTTGAAAGTCTTTGAGCATTGAGAAGTCTGTGCAATGAATTCCTTTATAAATATTTTTGCATAGAAAAATGAAGTGCTCCAAAGCTCTGAAAGGTATTTTTGTCTTAAATTGGCATGAACAAATGAAATCCTTGATCTTTAAATTGCTAAACTCTGCCACAAATAGATTGCTGAAAACTAATCAAAATAGAGACTTCTGTCTTGGAGATTTAAATTGTTTTCCATTTGCTTTCAAAGAGTACAACAAATATTCCAATAAGAGCTTTTAGAAGAATGTCTTTATTAATTTGCATACACACAGTGAGAGATAATACATTGCAGAGTAGAGCAAAAACACCAAGGTTTTGCTGCATAGTCCAGTAACAGGAAACTTGCTCAAACATATGAAAGACACCTGTAATTATAGATTTGTATAAGCAAGGTCTAGGGATGCACATGGAAAACCAGTTGGATCAGTGTCTATACATACTTTTTTGCACAGCAAACAAAGGAAATGAGAATGATTTAGAAAGGCATTCTGGGTAGCAATGGAATATTGTCAAGTGCAGTTGCACACCAAGTGCAGCAAAGCATAACAGAACAAGAAATAATGAGGGAACACTCTAAAGTTTTATTTTTGTTGTTAAGGCATAGCATATGACTACAATATATTTTGCATGATATTTTCAAACTTGAGGGTAGAAACAATTCTGTCAACATGTGTTTCCAGTTTAAACTTTCAACTTTTATTTGCTGAGAGATTCTAGTGAGTTTCTTGACCCAGGCTCCCCTTTCCAGCTGTGTTTTTAACTTCAATTCATAGAATTATAAATTCACTGCATCCGTTTTTCAAACATTTTTCTTTATATTCATCAAAATTCTTGTCTGGGAAACAATAACTTGCTGAGAATTTAAAAACTCACATCCTTTTTCATCTATGGTTTTGAGAAATTTTCTGGATTCCTGTCACAGTTTCAGTGTTCCCAGCTGAAGACACACTTTTGCTTACAGAGTTGCCAAACTGGAGAGGGAGAGTTTCACATAAAATATGCTTGCATTTCTGTCAACTGTCCCACATATTTTCATATCTGGTGCTCATTATTTTTTATGCCTGTATATGGATTTGTATCCAAATTTTGTCCTTCCACTTTTCAGTTCCTAGATTAATACGTTGATTAATTGTCAGTGTTGCCAGTTGTGTGAACGATGGGAGCTTAAAAATGATCCGTCTGCTCTACATTTTTTCGAATTTCGTTCTTCCAATATTTGTACTTTAATTTGAGGTTGTCTGGAAGTTTATTTCTTTTTCTTTGATCCAGTTTCCTCACAGGGGGAAATTTCTGGAATTTTGTTTCCAGTCTCTATAGCTGGAGATTTTTTTTTACTGAAAATGGATGTCACTTTTTGATTGACCCCAGTATTTTCAGAGACGAGATGTGTTTTCTGGGGCAGGAATATTATTGCATCGGGAGCCCCAGGAATTGGCTTTTGTTTCTTGGGCCTGGTTCTCCATTTCCTGAGAGTTTATCAGATGTACTTCACCGACAGACATGAGAGGTGTCGTCTAGCAAATATTTGACCTAATAGAATTCTCCTCAGGGCAAATCCAGGCCTTAGAAATCCTGTTTAAATATCCAGTATTTGAAAGAGTAGCTTGCTCACATTTTATTTGGCGAGACGACTTCATGACGAAGGAAGGAAATTTTCATTTTCAAGATCAACTGATGATGAAGGTGTGAAGGAAGAATTATTTGATTTAGAAATGAGGTTGTTGAAGGAATTGTAATGGAAAAAACTGCAAAATTTTCATTCCTCACTTCTGTCGCTTCTCTGTGCCGAAATCGTTTTTCTGCAAAGTCCCTTTTTTTGCCCTGAGAAGGAAGGAAGAAAATAGCTTTTTCTACCGTTGAAGAAAGAAGTCTATACAAAAAATGGCCCTTTTCTCGCGAGTCTTTTGTCTGACCGTCTGCCAGATAAGAAGTTTTTTTCTAGCTTCTTTTGGTACTTCCAAGTTCTTTTCTTATTAGAAAAATAGCCTGGCTGCCTGCCTGTGAATCCCTCTTTTATAGTTACATTGTTGCAACCATGTCAACTTCAGACTGAAGGCGTTTTATCTTTACTCTCCTGGTGCTGTGTTTTCAGAAAAATATAAAACATGAATGACTTCTTTCTTCCAACTGTTGTGTATAGGTACAAAGTGAGGGACGTATTTTTTCAAGGATACAAAATTCCAAGAAAATTCAATCTTTGAATAAGTTCAAAGATTCAAAAAATTGTAGCATCAATAAGGTATATATTCGAAGTTATATAATTCGTAAATTCAATTGAAGTTATGCGGCCTATAATTCAAATTGACAAGGTGTATGTGAAGCACATTGGTCGAATTATATTTCAAAATATTTTGCACGAAAAACCATTCCGCGAAACTAAAATAAATTTACAATATAGAGGAATTAAAATCTTGCTAAAATATTTTGTCAACACCATGTAAATTATAATATATTTTGGTACTATAAGTCAACACCATACTTCATATAAAAGATTTTGAACGAAAAAATGATTCCGCTAAATTAAATTAAATTTATTATTTATTGAGTGGAATTATAATCTTGGAATAAGTCAGACCACGTTTCATATCTTTGAACAATGATTTTACCACGGAAATCAGTCAGCAGAAATACAAATCTTGTGAAATTCTTATTTTTGAGGATATTCCCATACACGTTTTAATTCACGTAAATTCATTCGAAGAATTTCTAAAATCGAATCAGCGTAAAATTTCGTTACAACGAAGCGTTTGGGACCTTAAGTAAACCTTCGTTTTTAAAAACGAAAATTCGTTGAAATTAAGTTCTCGATGGACAGGGACCAAAAGAGATGAATTGAAGGCGTCAATTTCTATTGTACAAGTAGGTTAAATCTTTTGCGAAAAAGGTTTTTTTGCATTTTTGTGTGCAACATATTTACTCCTACCAATTTCAGACCAAGTGCAAAAACTTGAATCGAAAGAAAGAATTCGAGAAAAGAAAAGCAACTATGGAAACTCTGTGGAACTTCTACCTCTTTTTTCTCTTTTCGCGCTGGAAAACCGGATGCGCAGAATGCTCATTTTTTGCACTCTCTTTTTCCGAAAATGGATGACAAAAATGAAAGAAGAATGTGAACTTGACGAGGACAGATGAAAGACTTGTGATGGGTGAAACTGGAGTGAAAAGAGAGATGGGACAACGTGTCTCTTCCTCTTCTTCAAATGCATACAGTACATCAGGATGGCCTGGCTTGGGTTTGAACAACAACAAAAAAAAGAGAGAACTCTGGGTTCAGAATAGGGACAGAAAATACTATGTAGAACCCGGGTTCAGTCGAAAGGCTGCGTGACTGTTCCACGTGAACGCGTTTGGGTACTTCACATAATACTTGGAAATATTCAGCTTTGCAAATTTCCAACCCACAGACACGTTTCTTTTTCTTATTAATGCACCTGAAGCGGATTTTAAGCAGATTTTATTTTACGTTATTTTCAAAAATCAATGGGTGGCCTAATTGCCTAGAGAATTTCTCGCCATCTCCGGCAATTGCCGTGGAGCAAAAATGAAGAACAGTATTGATCACAGAAAGTTCAACTGCAATTTTGATTAAGGAATTTTTTTCTGTTCAAAAAATATTGTAATATACTAATCATTTGATCACCAACAATTATCCAATCATATGAGGTGCAAATAAAGGAGGCAAAAATCGTCAATCGCCAAGATTAGCGCAACCTGAATTCCTCAATGAATATTGTGCTTTAAAATGCGAAAATCCATGAATAAATGATATATTCCAAAATTTTTGATTGCAAATCACAGAATTATTTTTATGTTTGCTAAATATTCTTGCTGGATTTGTGCATGATGATAATGACAGCGGATGAGAAGTGATACCCACTTTCAGATGAATACTATCTTTGAGTCAATGAAGAATTTGAGAGGGGCCCAATTTTTTATTATGATGAATGCGTGAGTTTTTATGCATATAATTTTGCAATATTGAGATTTTGGTGTATGACAAATTTTTTGACCTGAAATTTATGATTGGGTTATTTTTGTGAAGCAAGCTTATATATTAGGTAACTTTAAATATTCACGCAGTATGTTTCCAATTTTTTTATTTTGCCAAAAATTATTCCGTTATTCATTTCCTAGCTTGCAGCTCTTGGTGGGGGATTTCTGATGAGAGTTTAAAAACATTTTTGGAACACTTGAGAAAACTTTTAAAAAATATTGTATTTACAGTACAGCAGGTAATTGAAAATATTGAAATAATGCTCAATTCTGCTAAAAACTTGTCTTATAGCGAGATTATGCATTTTTTTCTTTCCCGAATATTGACGATGTGAAAATGTCAGTCAGTCCGAGGAATTCCGAAGCATATTTAATGCTGTATACAATCTTAAATATTCAGACGATGTCTTAATTAAAATTGAAATAATCAAGCGTTTTTTTCAGGTTGATGATGTGGTTTGAGCGACGAAGAATTCAGTGGAAAGTAGCGCAAAACGTTTTATCAGATATGCTACAAAAATATTCATAAATTTCATCGCTGGAAATGCTCAGACCTTTTTCATGTTGTCTGTAATTAAATCTTACTTTTTCCAGGTTGATGATGTTTACTGTTTTGAGAATTACAATAAAATGTGGCGGTTCGACAGCATGATGATGAGACGCGAAGTGTTGAAGTGAGTGATGATGGATGAATGAAAAGTATGGCGGCGCCGTTGGTGGCGGTTGTAGCCGTGTTGGCGGCCGCCGCTTTGTGCCTCATGGACGCCGTCGGAGGGACCGATGGCGACGACGGCGTCGTGTGGCCCTTCGGCTGGGACAACGTGGCGCCCGGGAGAACAGTGACCACGAAATATGGTCGGGTTCGTGGCGTCCTCACGAAGCCTCGGGCCAAATCCCTCAGGAGTGTTGAAGCCTTCCTTGGGGTGCCATATGCTACACCGCCTGAAAAGGACCTCAGGTACTTGCTGCATTTTTTTTGTTTTTAAAGTTTGCTCTTTTAGTGTTGCGTCTTTTTGCAATTTTCTACTTTTGTATATTTCTCCATCCTCTGGTGATGCATTGTGCCAAATTTCTTCAAATTTACGATTGCTCCTAAAGAATTTGACAAGTATTCCAGTGCTGCATTTTTTTTTATCTTATTCTATTTTTTGACTCATCTTGCGGATGATGTTTTTTTTATTATTTTTCCTTGGTGCCAAATTTACTTGAATCTGGGGAATATCCCAAAATTTAGCATGTATTCCTTGAATGAATGAATGAACAGAACACTTTATTTGCCGCTTTTCAGCGTTCACAAGGTTCAATCAAGATTTCCACAACCTAACCCCCTTTCCCACCCAACCCAAATCCACTCAATGACATTTAATCACTTAAGAGCAGGAAAGCACAAATTGATAACAAAAATCAAAGAAAATACAATACAACTGGACATCGGACATGTATGCTTACACCCATTCATTCCCTGACATTGGTAACAAAGTATATGTGAAAATTAATTTAAAGCACAAGGTATGAAGCACAATATGAAGGAATAATGTATTCCTTTATTGTTGCAATTTTTTTATTTTAATATTTGTCTTCTGGACTTTTTTTCATTTTTCACCATCATCCTCCCATTTTGCCAAATTTTCTCAAATTTAAGGTAGCTCCTAAAATGTAGCACTTATGAATATTCCTTCTCCAAAAATTCACCCTCAACTCTCAAGCAGCCAAGACTGGATATTTTTGCAAAATTTGTTGCCCAAAGCTGACTAAAAAAAATGAAGAAATTCACCTGATGTCTGTATTAGTGATGAAAGTCAATAGATATGTTTGAATCTCCTCAACTGTAATATGACCACTTGTACAGACGGTGTCTTCCAATTTGACCTCCCACAATTTGACCCTCCTGCAATTTGATGGTAAAATTTGCAGGGGGATTGACTTGCAATTTGACCCTTGCCCTGAAATTTGACCTGCTTTGGCCAGTTTTTGTGTTTTTGCACTGATATTTTTGAATGTCACAAATAAGGGTCTCATTATAATTCAATTGGCTTGCAAGTTGGCCCTTGTTTGGCAATGGATTGGGGTCAAATTGCAAGGTACCATGTGTATATTGAGTAAACAATTGAAGAGTGGAACCAACTTGTCCAGTTTTCAGATAGTTGATTATGAAGCCTATAATGTCCATTCACTGGCTTTTTAGAGTGTGCAATTTTAATGAAAATGTGACATGTTTTCAGATACCTCCCACCAGTTACCCCTCCACCCTGGGAGGATATTTGGGAAGCAGACAAAGTCAGGCCAGTGTGTTTGCAGGAGCTGCCAACAGGGCTTGACAATGAAACAGAAGCTACCACAAAAATGCCCAAAGTGAGGCTGCAATTCCTCAGAACTATTGTGAAGCTCCTGGGGAACCAAAGTGAAGATTGTTTGTACATGAACATCTTTGTACCTGAAAATGCAGGTGAGTCTCATTTATATATACACTCAATTTCACGTTTCATCAAAATGAACCCTCACTTTTATTGTTCCATGATCAATTGATTTTCATTTTCCAAAAAAAAGGCATTTGCTTTCATCCCATTTCAATTTTGACCTCCATTCCCTTGATATATTCTGGACTGTGAACAAAAAACCTCAAATGCACCTCCATATGTTGATCATCATCCTGTCATAAATTCTTCACATGGTCTCCCTGAACCTTCAAAAGCATCATGAAAGCATCCACAAAAGCTCTTTGACCATGTTTGCATCACAAATTCACTAGAATAAAAGCAGAAAGGTGCATGTTTTATAAGACCTCAGGATGCTAGAAGAATGTGAATTTGCGATGAGGATTTTCAATCTCTGAGAAATGCTTGAAAATTCGAGGTTTGCCTCTTTTTTATTGATTTATTCATAATGCCAGGTCAGAAGCAAGGAAAAAAATTTTCTGCGATTTGCGCGCAGATCTGGTACCAAGAACTTCAATTCTGTGAAAATCTGAAACATTGTATCCTTCTCTACAGCAATTACAAAAAAAGTAGTAAAACAATGGGGAAAATATTTTTAAAATCTTGAAATGAAGAATATTTTCAAGTCTTGGGGCAGAACCCTGCGTAATTAAATTGGAATTGAACTTTTTGAGATTTAACCACAAAATTTGGAAGCCCATTCAAATATTTTGAATCTGTGTGCACATAAAACTTGAAATCGCTTTTTAGGTGCACTCAGATCCAAAATATTAAACAGGGTTTCCAAAATTTGCGCTGTATCTCAAAATGTTTCAGTCTCAGTTAAATTACAGTTGTGTCTGTCCCTAAATTTCAAAATGTTGAGCAAGAAATAATGCCAGCAGGGGAATACAAAATCTGTTGAAACCTTGGTTGGCTTAGATTGTGGGAAAGAGCTTACTTGCTTACTATATAGAGATCCCCAACTCTTTTGTCTTTTCTTTTTTTGTAGGCTGGGTCTCAAAGATCCTTCTTTTCCCAGATAAAAGTCGTGTCACACACTGGGGAGATTTTCGGTCACTAATGAAGAGATCCTCACATGGCAGTTGGGGGAGTATAGAAGGAAACCCCCTGAAAGCCTTCCCCTGGTGATCCCTGATCAGAGAGAGCCTAGAAAGAGCGGGGTTCTGACCAAAAATAGCCCATTTTCCCCCCCCCCCCAGCATTCTATTCAACATTCTCTTCTGCCAAGATTAACAAAGCTCTGGAACGTCAAGTGTTGGGCGGAATTTCCTGCAGAAAGGATGGGAAATGCTTCAGAAAGTTTTTGGCCCCCTAGGGGGGAAATGTCCTGGAATTCCATCATCATCCACAGCAAAACCCAAAGTGGGTTTTCCTTTATCCCAGCAACGCCACCTCTTATTAATCTTCAAGCCTCTCTTTCAATCCCCCCCCCCCCCTACTTCTTGAAAATTATTCATCTGCATAAATAATTTTGTCATCAGCAGCAACTTGTCTTTAGGACTGAGTTTTCTCATTTGTGGGTGTGTGTGTATGTTTCTGTTGAAACCTGAATGATTTTCTCCATCTCTGCAGCAGTTACACCAAAAATAGTGAAATGAAGAATGAGGAAACATTTTCAAAAACCCCTGATAATTTTCACATCCCAAAGATTATTCATTTCCATAAATGATTGTAGTCATCAGCAGCAATTTTTCTTTCATGCTGAGTTCTCTCTTCTTTTTTTTTTACATGATTCTGTGCAGGAGTTACACAAAAAAAGTGTTAAAAAAATAAGAAAAATATATTTTGAGAACCCCTGACAATTTCCACATCCTGAAAGTTATTCATCTGCATAAATAATTGTGTTTTCAGCAGCAATTTGACTTCACGGGACTGAGTTTTCTCATTTTTTGTGTATGTTATCAGGGGTTCCAAAGATTTCACTTGCAAAGAATGGTGGTTTTCATTGAAAGATAATAATACACAATTGGCCATTTGTGGCCTGAAAGGTGTCAAACTCTTCAAGAAACTGTTGCTTTTCTTTCTTCACAAACTTGGTTCACACAAATCCCACATAAAAGGTAGGTCTTCACTACAGCAATGTTCAGATGAGAATGAGAATTTCCCTTGTTGATTCAGCTTCAGGTCCACTTTGGTGGAAAATTTCCTGATGAAGGTTGATGTTGAAGGGTGATTCAAGTCCTGTTTGTAGTTCTGATGAATTCCATTTCATGAGGATGATTCATGTCCTCTTTCATCCTTGTGGAATATTTTTGAAGATTTTTATCATCAGGGTTGATTTGTTGTTGTGAGGTTTCTTTAAATTGTTGTTATTTGATGTTTTTAATATGTTCCTATTTTTGTTTTGATGTGGTGTGTTGTGTGCCTCATTATTGTACTGCCATTCATTTTTTCTTGGGCAACATCTAGTTGACTAGCAAAATGAGTGGTTTTGTTAACCCTTGGCCATTGGGCAGCGGAGCCAGGATATTTTTGCCCATTTGCAAATTTCAGCTTGACTGAAGTTCACTATGAAAGGCAGCCTTGGTTGGATAGCCAGAGTTGGAAAAATTTGGGAAAGCTCAAACTTTCGTTATTTTGACCCCCGCAATACTAATCCTGTAGCGCATGAATGTAGAAAAAAATACCACCCAGAAGGGCATTTTCTTTATTTTTCAGCAAAATTCTTCTGTGGAAAGATACTTCAGCTCTCCTGAACTGAGTAAGATATTTTTTTCTTTTTATGCTGCATGGCACCGAATTTTGAAAATATTTCCCCACTCTGCCGCTGAAGGTTTTAGGAATGAGAGAGAAATTAATAAAACTAAATAATTTGGTAGGGCTACAACCTGGGTGTTTTTCACGCTATTATAAAGTTGTTGTACTTTGATTTCAAAAGACACGCTTTCAAAGCTCGCAATTCTCTCAAGTGAAGCGCACAAGAGCTCAAAACAGAATTATGCAAACATTTTGAATTTTTGACCACACACTAGAGTCAGAGTTGGAATGAAAAAAATATTAAAGAGAAGACATCAGGAAAAATATCCTTCAAGGATACTAGGCGTTGGCCAGAGATGCCCACAAAGATATAAAAACTGGCTTTCCTTGAAACCAACCTCAGAGGTCAGTTTGCACCACCTCAGAAATTCAAGGAAGCACAGGGTTTTACCCCCGACTTCCAGGAATCTCAAAGGGCCGGGAAGACGGGTTTGTACGTTGACGAACTTGTAACCCATCTCAAAAATTCGTAACCGAAGGATTAAAACCCGAATGGTTTTTTTCTCTGTGCAGCAAATACACAAAAAGTAGTAGAAGAATGAAGAAAACATTTTTTTTGACAAACCCGGCCCTGGTGATAATTTTCGCGTCCTGAAAATTATTCATTTGCAGAAATAATTGTGTCGCGAGCAGGAATTCGTCTTTCCGACTGAGTTATCTTATTTTTGTGCATGTGATTGCTCATACATATACTGTACTGTTTATAATATGGAAGGAAAACGGAAGAGAAAACTTTCGGTTACCCTTGCGTCTCGCTCGGGGAGAGTAAAATCGTTCCAGTCTCTGCTTCTGTTCCTCTGTGTGCCACGGGTTGAATATTTCATGCAAAGATTATGCAGGAAGCTTTCGAAAGCATTTCTTGGAATCTCTTATGCCAAGAGAGAGAGAGAGAGCAAGAAAACGGGGAAAATAATCCTACCTGAAAAGACCTCAAGAAAGGGAAATAAATTTGTATAATGTTCCAGAGAAAAGCAGAGCATGGAATTTTTTTTTTGCAGAGAAGGAGGAAAATTTGTTTCGAAAGGGAAACTTGTTCTGAATTTCAAATCGCGTGTCCGCATTCCGTGGAAATTTTCTATGCTTTTTTTTTCTTTCTGCTTTAGAAAAAAATACATTATTATTTCAGGCCTGGTTCCGGATGCGTTTTGCTTCCCAAGAAAAACATGTACCAATATAGTTTCATTTATAAACATTTATATTAGCGTAACTGTTACAATGTATAACTACGTACACATGTATGTGAGAAGGGCAATTTATTTCTACAAAAAAGTTGTAATTTTGTTTTGATATTGACAATGATAGAAAATGTTTTCAAACAATTTAGGAGAGTACATTGTTTCCTTTCAATTCAATACTAAAGTGTAATGTTCCATAAAAAAGCTGTAAATGTTTTCAAAACACTTCAGGAGAGTACATTGTTGTGAGAAAAAGGATAGATTTATTGAAGAAAATCTCACAAAGAGGATGAAGTGATATTGATAAACAGATTTGAATCTATTTGAGTGCTTGAAAAGATACGGTTAGTTTAGATGAAGTCAGCCAGACAGATATCAGTGCTTATGGGATAGTTGAGAGTGAAGAAAACCACTGTCAATCAGCCAGGCTGTGGCCAGGACAAATTTGTCCTAGTTTAAGATGATGTATTTTTGAATTAGAGTATGTTCAACAAGATTGACTGGTTAGAGTTTTGCACAATGCGCAAGAAAGCTTCTCTACACGGATATCCGCTTGGTTTCACAACTTGAATGCAAGTGTTCAATCAGATGAAATTTGGAAATCAGCAAAGGAAGAGTTGAAGGACAAGGATTAAAGGTCTATTCAAAAATGTCCTTGCTGGGCCTGGGAACCAAACTTGGGTTTGGTTATTCACAGGCTTCAGCAAAAGCTGTGAAATTTTCTTTGGATTGAAGGAAGAGGAATTACTAGTCTGGCACCTAATTGTCAGCATGCTGGTACCCAACCATAGCCTTTGTAGTATGCCTTTTCACCACCCTTCTGATTTTTGATGATCTGAAGTGCACCAGCCAATGGATCAACAAGATGAACTGTAGATTTTGCAGAAGTCAGCAAATGATATGATGCTTTGAAATTCAAAAAATCACTGATGAACATTGCAGGTGAAGACAAATCCCTTCATATACTCAACTTACCAACATATTGGTACTTGGCCTTGTGCTGGGCCTGCTGGTGAAAGGTGCAGCTTATACCATCAAGAGTTACAAGAATACCTGTAATCCCCAATTTTTGCACCTATAGGGGGGGGTTTGGCAGGGGGGCTTTTGACCTAGGGGGGCTTTTGACCTAGGGGGCTTTTGACCTAGGGGGGTTTTAGGCAGGTGGGCTTTCTGGGTGGGCTTCTGACCTAGGGGGGCTTTTGGCAGGGGGGCTTTTGGACTACACCCGTTCCAGAAGCGTTTTTTTCTTTGGAAAAACAATTGATCAATTGTCTTGTGATCAGTAATTGGTGAAATAATACATTGAGTAACTGCATGAAACGAAATTTTTTATTTGAGAAAATGGGGATTTTTTTAAATATCGAGGATTTCTGATGGGAAATGTTTTGCTGAACCAGGAGAGTGGATTTTTCCTTTGGATTTGATATCCTACACTAGTGTTTTAGAAAAAAGCAGAGCATGGAATATCTTCTTTAGAAAAAGAAGAAAATTTGTTTCAAGAGTGGAAAGTTGTTGTTCTGAATTTCAAATTGCGTGTCTGAATTCCGTGGAAATTCTCTATGCGTTTTCTTTCTGCTTTTGAAGAACAAATATTTTCAGGCCTGGATTTGGATGCGCTTTGTTTAAAAAAAAACACATAAACCGTTGTTGTGCTTTTGAACATAAGCAGGTAAACATTGTATATCTGGGAGATACAAAATTTGTTTTCCGAAGAAAAAGTTTGAAATTATATCTTCTTTCAGTGATATTGACGATGATAGGAAATGTTTTCCAGAAGCAGGCGAGGGGATTGTTTTCCTTTGGATCCGACATCAAAGTAAACTCACCTTAGTTCAATTCTCTATACTGTATCGTATACATGTGTGTATATATAGGTGTGCCTCCATCGCTTTGATTCATCATCAATCTTACAAGGTTTGACTTGAAAAAAAATTTTGCGTCAAGTAATGTTCATCATATTTCAACAAAGCGTTAGGACAAATTTTGCGAGGAGGAAATTTAATTTGGGTAAGCGATGCTATAGTTTTGAAATTGTAATTCAGTCATCATGACATATTTCCGAGTTTTCAATTTTTACTGATTCTGATTTTTCTTCCGTGATTAATTTTTTTATTTGGGTCTCAGTTTATTCCCTGTCTCGTCAAAAAGATCCGAGGGAATGATTTGTAAAAAAAAATATGCAAAACCTCTTGAGAGTCGAGGTGATATATTTGCGAATATGAGCATATTTTTGGGATACTTTCTGCTGTAATTCAATCAGTGCGTTGAAAACATTTTGTAAAACGTAATTCACCATTGAATGTGCTATTTTTTCGAATGTTTGTTTTTACTTTTAAATGGCTTTAAATTGGAAAATATTTTTACATTTCAGCTCTTGAAAGTTATGGCGATATACTGTATTTGCGAATACAATATATGAACATATTTCTGAGATAACTTCTGCTTTAATTTAATCGGTGTGTCGAAAAAAAATTGTAAAAAGTAATTCACCGTGGAATGCGCTAGTTTTTCGAATCGAAGCGTTTTTGACTTTGAATGCCTGTCAATTGAGACACTTTTTAAATATTCATGCCAAAATGAGTCTAAAATTTTATTGTGCGATGTGTCGATGAGGTAGGCTTTTAAAATATCCAATATTTTTCTGACCGCATTAAAAGTAGATGCGTTTGGATTTGCCACCCTGTAAATGAGATTCTAATACGGATAGGGAGAGGGAGAGAGACGCATCTGGAGGAAAACTTCTGGAACAAAAGCTGTTTCCAGAAAGTTTGAGCCTGGGGGTTTATATCTTTGGGGGGAGGAAAACTGGAGGGGCATAGAAAGGCATATGTGGTCCGTGTCAACATGAGCTTCTCTGAGCTGCCGAGATTGTGTCTGATGAAGTTTCTAGATCCGTTTGTTATTTCTCACAGTCCCCCATCTTCCCTTTTTGTTGAAATCTAGAAGATTTTCCAGGGAGGGAATGACGATCATCTCTCTCTCTCTCTCTATTCTCTCTCTCTCTCTCAGAGAATTTTTTCAGACTCTGTTGCGAACTTCTCCAACTGCTGGAAAACAGAAAGCAATTTCATTCCTGGAAATGTATCATGAAAATGTCGTTTAAAGTTTTGTTCATTTGCCAAAATGTTTTGTGCGACAAATATTTTTGGGATCTGTTTTCTGCGCGGATTTTGCATTGATGCTGGGTTTGCGTTTATTTTGCAGAGAAAACATGTTGTTATAACCATGAGGTTTTTAAACCAGGGGTCAACAGTTGAAACTTTGTTTTTAAATATCAAAATATTTTGTTCGTCGAACCAACGACAATCAAGTGGAAGAATTGCAGAAGGAAAAATTCATATTGAAGTTTTAAATTTTTAATTTTACTCTCACCACCAATAAAAAAAATTCGCCAACACATTTAATCTTGACTCGATGAACTATCCATAATTTTTTGTTGCTGTTAAATCTGTCATTTAACATTTCCTTCAAAGGAGACCTGGTCCAAAAACACCTATGAAAAATAGCTCAGCTTTGGTGTCATTTTCTGTTCAAAAATTTTCCAAGGAAGAATAACTGAAAAGGAGCAAAACGCTGAAATCATTCTATGATTCACTGTAAATATACACTGCTGTTATTATTAATTGATATTTGAAATTTTCCGTGGTTTTTCGAAGATTTTTCAATCAAAAATGTGCAATATTTTACAAAATAATTCCACAGTTCCCATATTTTTTCAATGATCATCAGCAGTTTCTTCTCTTTGGAAGTTTTTCTTACATTTAACAAGAAAATTCTGGATAATTCATTCAGTGAAAATTAAATGCGTCGCAAATTTTTCATTGGTCAGTTGTGAAAGCCAATTAAAAATGAAAACCTTCAATATACAATTTTCCTGTTGTAATTCTTTCACTACTTTTCTATTGTCGTTGGCTCGATACACAAAATGTTTTGTTAATGTTTCAATTAAAGATTTACCTGTTGACCCCTTGTTTAAAAATTTCCTGGTTATAACGCCATATTTCCTCTTCAAAATGAATACAAACCCAGAATCAATGCAAAATCCTTACAGAAACCGAACGAAATTTGTCCCCAAAAAAAACTTTTGTCGATACAGAACGAATTCTGATTTGACAAATCTCAATTTTAGTGAACAAAATGGTTCAATTTATCTCAATTCCACCGATTTTATCTTCATAATGAAATTCAAGCCCAATAATATCAGAACAATAGTTGCAGTTTCATCAGTTCAACCATGAATTTAGTGTAATTTTTCGCAGATAAAGTATTTTGCGCAATTTTCGAATCGCACTGTGAAAAAAATAAATTCGTCAAATTTAACACGGATAATAAGGCTCATTTCATTTTTTTATGCTCTTTCGAAATGAGGGAAAGAATATTCTGGGATATCATGAGAAAATATGTTCCAATTTTTCTTGTCAGGAAGTTAGAGTGCAATGGGTGGAAGGTTGAAGACATCTTGCTCACCGAGTATCGACCAATAATCAGAGAAGGCATCACAAAAGCCAGGGTCACGGGAAAAAATTGACAATGTTCGAGGAATATTCAGGTATAGAGAAAAGACTGGATAAAAACTCGACATTCCTCCAGAAATCCAGTACCAGGAAATCCATAAGGGGAAAACGTTCCCAGCAGGCAAATGACGGGTCGAACGGCTTTTGGGAAACCTAAATTCTTTGTATATAAGTAATCCAATTTTAAAAGAAGACGAAGAAAGATGAGTTGAACTTTCGTTTCTTTCAACGACAAAAAAAGAACATGGATTCGTTCTGTTTGGCGGAATTTTTCAAGACGGCTCTTGAGACTCCCATCAAGTGAATTTCAAGCTCTATACTTCTATAGGAATCCAGATTTCGCTCTTTGTTTTCCTGCAAACCAGAAAGTTTACAGAAGCATTGAAGTCTGATTTATATTCAAGAAAGAAATTATCTGATTCAATCTTGAAAAGGAGAAATTTTACAAATGGAAAATGGAACAAAAGATCAAGTGCTTTTATCTTTAAAAATAAGTTTTAAAAGAGTACCTCACATGGTCTTGGAATATAAATAAATAAGTGAAAACACCAAGGGCTAGTGGATATCAATTTAGCAAACTTCTGCTTTACAATAAAACATGTATGATACCATGACTCTTTTGAAAAATGCATGGCACTTTAATAATAAATTAATTAAATTTTCAAAGGTGTCTATAAAGGATGCAATTACTGCAGTATAAATACATGGATTCATGCTGTGGCGGAATAATTTGGTATGTGAAAGTACCAAAATCTATGCAGAATGTTTGAGACCTTTCTCATGTTTTTTACAGATCCTGGAATAGAGAGTGAGTGAAAAACCATAGAAGGTCACTCTTGCAACATTTTTCAATATTCTTTATTCCTGAGTCTGTCAGAGTCTGCTGTCAGTTATTTATTATTATTCCAATCGTTTTCTGATATTCTTATTGTTTGCTGTGTTCTGTGAATCAATTAATCTTGGGGTTAAAAGAAATATATCTTTATATTTTTCTTTGGGATTTTGTAAATGAGATCTGCAGCTGAACCCCACAGCTGAGTGAAGTGTTTCATTTCCAAATTCTGCCTTTTTGTACCATTTTGGTTACACCTGCATCACCAGTGCAACTTCTTTTCTTATGCCCATCATTCCACATCTACAGATATGAGCTTTAAAAAGAATTTAGGCTATTGAAATTCAAGGAAAAGATTTTTCCTAAAACCTCATAGGACCAAGACAAGCTGCTAACCTAATATGATTTCTTTTCAAAGACTCTCTCCAAATTATTTATTCAACAAAACCTTATCTGGGAAGAGGCTGAAGACCTTGTACTTTAACCCATGGGCGGCAAAGTTGGACTATTTTTGCAAAATTTTGTTACACCTCAGGGCAGAAAATAAAAAAGGACAACAGGGATTTGAGGATGAAGTTGGGGAAAAATCTGATGTTTTTTTTTTCGTTTTGCACAGAAAAATTTTGTGGGAAAATGAAAAAAATGCTATGCTAAGCAATGGGCTTTTCTTGGATTATTCCCAACTTTGCCTCAGCCCACCTGGAAGGTCTTTTCTGACCTTAGAAAACTTAAAATGCCACAGCATACAAAAATAATCCAATTTAGGACGGCAATGGGAAAGAACCCTCTGCTGTCCAAGGGTTAAATTGGGTCCAGTAATTTGCTTGCCATTCTTATTACTGATATCTTGTTTGTGATATCAGTGAAGGAAGTTGGTTCAGGCATTCACGCCAGTTGTGCAGATGTATACTTTGGAATATATTTTATTTTCTTTGGTATCCACATACAACTCACTTCTCTGTTGTCCCTTTTGAAGTACAGTAATTGAATGCCTTTTGAAGGATTTTATTTGGGAGGGGGTTTTGGATGTGGGAATGTTGTGTGGATACTTTGTGAACACTGAAAATCAGAAAATAAAGCTTCCTGTTCAATTCAATAACATAAAAAGCAATTGATTTTCCTCCTGTTTGTCACTTGAACAGCACTGAATCCATATAGTGATGCTACTTTGTCTTTGGTGTGATTTCCAGTTTATATGAACTTGATTCTCCCAGTCAGAGTTCATATATTATCAGGTAATCAAAACATTTCTATATGATGGTATTATTGTACTGTATTTGCATTGCCTGATCAGACATATTTTTTGTTAGAGAATCTATTTTTATTTTCATAAGGATTCATGAGCAAAAGCGACAAAATCTATTTTTTCTTCTTATTTTTGGGAGGCCTTTCTGACGAACCATGATAAATTCTTTTGAATATGACACATGCATCACGCAATATTATTTTCTGATGTCTGTGATTTGAAAGCATTGAAGTGAAAAATATGGGAGGGGGCATCAATAAGACGTGTACTGGACTATAACATGACCATATATATTCCATTTGCTTGTCCACAGCTCAGACTACGGACATCAGTCGCAAACTGTGTTTTTTTGCAAACGACAGCACGAACCCAGGGGTTCAGTATCTATGTATAAATGTATTTATTTTTTGTCGTGTGTGTGTGTGTGTGTGTTTGTGTCGTCGTGGTCTGTCTGCCTGTCTTCTACTGAAAATGTAGCCCCGAGGCGAGGACATGCAGCAAGATTGCCAAGAAACCCCGGGCGACGATTTGTCATTGTCACCTTTCTTCCTCCCCGCGCGTCGGTATAGCCCCCCCTCGCAAAGGTATCGCGCCTGAATGAATGCCGCGGACGGAACAGGTCTAAGACGCATCGCTTATTCCTTCACACCCCCTTTTATTATTTTTTTTTTTATTTTTGGTCTTCTTCTTCTTCTTCCTTTTGCTTGTGGGAATGCTTCAAGGGATTGCTTCAAAGTCCTCATGTGATTATTTTATGTGAGTCATAAGTAGAAGAAGTTTCATTGGAAAGGCAGGGGGATTTTTTATTTTCAAACCTTTCTGTTCATAATTCTGTAAATGAAAGCTTTGAGATCAGAGAGGAGATTAAGTGAAGGGACTTGGAATATGAGACATCAGATTTGGGAAAACTATTTATTTTGAGCATCAGCAAGGGGTGAAAAATAACTGGAAAAAGAGTTTTTTTATTTTTCATGGAGATGGCATAGATTTTTTGAAAAATACATTAATAACTGCCAGTTTTTGATTGGAAGGTATGGAATCTGATGATTTTTTTTTTACTTGTCATTTATATTTCAGTAGAATGGTCCTGTCTTCAATTTCCAGAAAAATGAAGACTTATGTACAGAGTCATTGCTTTTTTTTCTTATTAAGTCACACCCATCTTTTTTTTAGCCTTTATCTGTTTCTTCTTTTTGCTTTTCTTTTTGTTTTTGCTCATGGAAATGCTTCAAAGGATTGCTTCAAAGTCCTCATGCTAGGCATCAGAAAAAATTTCATGGAAGGCAGATGGATTTGTTTTCCATGTTTTTCTTTGCATTTCTATAAATGAAAGCTTTGAGAAAGGAGATTAAGTGAATGGACTTGTAATATCAGGCATCAGATTTGGGGAAACTATTTGTTTTGAGCATCAGTGAAGAAAAAAATGAAAAAGATTTGTTGTTGCTTCTTCATGAAGATGTCACAGATATTTTTTAAAGCTTCAAGAATGGTGATTGAGTGTAGGGGCATATACAGTTGCCCCCCGCCTAACAGACCTCTTGTGTAAGGGATTTTTGCCAAACAGACCAGCTCTGCAAGCAGTTTTTCCTCCTGCCCAACACACAAAATCAGCCAAACAGACTTCTTTTGGTTTAAAATTGGTGTTGAAAATTTAAATTTTTAATTTTTTATGTAATTGAATTCGTGTAAAGGACTTTTTGTCTAACAGACTCGTCCTTTGCACAAATCAAGTCTGTTAGATGGGGGTTGACTATATTATTAGACATGCGATTTGGGAGACCTTGATATTTTGAGCATGATTGAGGTAAAAAAATTTAAAAAATCAGAGTTGTTGCTTCTTCATGAAGATGTCTCCGATTTTTTAGAAGGTAAATTTTTTCTCATTAATTTCGCACTGCAAATTATATAATCTTGTGATGCACTTTTTACGTGCTTTTTTATTTTAGAAAAAATGTCATGTCTTCAATTGCTACCAGAGATAAATGAGATCTTGGACGCATTGCTTTTTCCTTCACATCCCCTTTTTAATCCTTTATTATTCTTCTTTTTTGTTTCATGGCAGGCAGTTGGCTTTTATTTTCAAGCCTTTCTCTTAATGTCTGGAAATGAAAGCTTTGAGAATGGAAATCAAGTTCAGGAACCTATAATATCAGACATCAAATTAGGGGAACCTCTTCTTTTTGAGCATCAGCGGAGAAAAAATGAAAAATGGAGTTTTTGCTTCTTCAAGAAGATGTCACAGATAAAAAAAAATACTGTTCAGTATAGATTACCCACCAGTTTTTCAATGCTTTTACTTTAAATTGGGTTCAGTAATTTGGTTTCAATTCTTATTGCTGATATCTTGTTTTTTATATCAGTGAAGGATGTGGGTGCAGGTTGCATTCACACCAGTTGTGCTGATGTACATTGTGGGATCTATTTTCTTTTCTTTTGGTATCCACATACAAGTTATACTTCTCTGTTTCCCCCTTTGAAGTAGTTGAATGCATTTGGAAGGATTTGGGTTGGGAGGGGGTTTTGGGCGTGGGAATGTTGTGTGGACCCTGAAAAGCAGATAAAGCTTCCTGTTCCATTCAAGCTATAAAATCTGGTGATGTTTTTTTTTCCTTGCTTTTTTGAATTCTAGAAAAATTGTCATGTCTATGTATATAATTGCAAGAAAAAGAAGGTCAAAGACGATTCGCTCATTCTTTCACACCCCCCTTTTTTTAGCCTTCTCCTTCTTCTTTTTTTTATTGAAATGCTTCACGGGATTGGTTCAAAGTCATGTGAGTCACCAGAGAATTTTCATGGAATGCAGATATGCTTTTTAACATTTATTTTCATTTCTATATAAGAAAGATGATATTTTTTTCAAGCCTTTCTCTTAATTTCTGGAAATGAAAGCTTTCAGAATGGAAATCAAGTTCAGGAACCTATAATATCAGACATCAGATTAGTGTTTTTGTGTTTTTCATTGGTCTCAAAACGATTTTTTGTGTGATTTTTCTCTGCCTCATCATCCTATATACTCTTATATTTTCAAGTTTCTTATCTCATTTTCATGTTATTTATATTTCCGTATATTTTTATGCTATTTTGGTTTTTATTTAATGGGCATCGGCAAGACTTTTGAGAAACCCCTCAACGGATGTCCCACGAAAAGAAGGAGAGGAATAGAATGAGAAGAAAAATAGGGAAGAACCGCGCTATTTAGGTCTTCCTTGCAGCAACCAGGTTTTTGCAAGCCGTGTCTTCATCCATCGTCCACCCCGGCCCTTGACGTATGAAATTTCACTCTGGTTGCCAGGAGCAAGAAGAAGAAAAAAAGATAGATTCCACCCCTTTTTTTGTGCGAAAAAAAGGAGAAGAAAAAACAAGAATCCCGGGTTCCGAAAGCCGCGAATCTCGTTGACCCGCAGGGTGTTAGGGATTCGTTTTTTTGTGTGTGTATTTTTTGTTTTATCCGGTTTGATGTATGTGTTTATTTTTCAGGGAACCAGAAGTTAGCAGTGGTTGTTTTCATCCACGGAGAATCGTACAAGTGGAACTCTGGTAACATTTATGATGGATCCGTTTTGGCGTCTTATGGTGGCATTGTGGTCATCACACTCAACTACAGACTAGGAAGACTTGGTAAGCGTCACTTTTGTGTTAATTTTTTGAAACATCCCGATGGACATTTGTAAAAGTTTTTCTTTTTTCTCGGGACAATGAGAGGAATGATTTTTTTTGTTACAATTTTAAAACATTTGCGGCGTACTCATCTGCTGACGAGGACCATTCAACCATCTGGTTTCTTGTTCCAATTTCAAAATATAAAATTTCCATTTTGGATAAAGTTGTAAGAACATTTTTAAATGTAAATTGCGTATCAGCATATGGGTTTGGTTATTGGCTGATTTTTTAACATTTTGGAAGAATAGAATCGTTTGACAAAGGATGCTGAATTTCATACTCAAAATTTTCCGGACGTACCGTTTGAGGGATCAGAATTTTTAGAAAAATTTTCTTTAAACATTCATTACTGGATTGACTGTTTTATTCAATCAATTAAAATAGAATAGAACGCATGCTTCATTTGTCGAATTTGATATGGGAAACCATTGACATGTGATGATGAGGCTTCAAAGTTATTTTTCTCTGACTTCACGAAGACGCTGTTATATATTTTTTCAAATAAAAGTTATATTCGAATTCAAATATAAACTACTGTAAATTCAAATTCAAACATAGATTATATTTAAATTCAAATACAAATTATATTCAAATTAATCAGATACAGGATGAGTCATAATTAAAATTTAAATATTAATTGTATCTTTCGTCAAAGTTATTTCAATTACTGCTGAACAGTTTTCCAGCTGAATAATAGCAAGTGATTTTTTTGGGTTTCGAAAAATGCAGCTTAAAAATGTTATGCTTGAAACGTGTCCCGGAAGACAGGTAAAAACAAATCTTGAATATGTGATTCAAAACCTTATTCCTTTGGAACAAAATATAAGGGCTTTGTTCTGCAGAGAAAATCCTCAGTCAATAACCTTTAGCTCCCACTCTTTTGTGTGTCCTGCAATCCCCAGAAGCATAAATCCCGTGTGTTCCAAGAATCCCTGAAGCCTGTCAAGTATCCATCCTTGGTATTATTAAAAAAAAAAGTACTTCATCAGCTGAGATCCTTGTCATTAAAACTTTAGAAACGCTCCAAGTTTTGATGGCATTATATCACAAAATTGGTTACAGGGATGAGTGTAGAAAAGCTCATAACTTCAGTGTAATCCTCTGGGTGATTAGTTTTTTGACCAAGTATAAAGCAGGAACATGTTTCATGAAATCATGGCTATTATTTTATTTTTATGGGAGGTTTATTCAACATGAGCCATCATAGAGGGCTGGTATAATATCCTGATTTTTTAAATGATAATAATTGAAATATATTAGTTAAATACCTGCTTAACTTATGCATATATATTTCTTTTTAAAAAATATTACCTTCAGAATTATGCTTTATACCCTTGTGATAAGCTATTAATAAACATGAAAAGGCTTCTCACTTTCAAGATGATTTTCTTCATACAATATAACATGATTTCATGGATTTTTTTTGGAAAGTCTGAAAATTGTCCTTATGATCTCCTGAAAGCACATTTTTACCAAAACCGTTTTTTTTTTAAATATGGTGTCTAATATTCATTCTAGTAAAATCATAAATTCCCATTCAGATCATGCACAGCAATTATTATGAAGAAAATCACGGTTCATGAATTTTTCTTATATTTTTTGCAGGTTTTTTAAATGCTAAGCACCAGCCAAATGACAGAGTGATCTCAAATTTTGGGCTGATGGACCAAATTGCTGCTTTGCACTGGGTGCAAGAAAACATTGCAGCTTTTGGAGGAGATCCCACTTCAGTCACTCTGATGGGACATTGTTTTTGGACTTCAGTTGCATCATTTTGAAAAGTTATGCAGATTGAATATTATGATTCCATGAACAAAAATTCAGTCATCATGAAGTAATGAAGATACAAGTTGAAGTTCATCAGTAAAAAAATGTAGCAAGAAAGTTTGTAGATGAAAAAAGCCAGATAATGAAAATCCTGAAATCCTTTTTGAATTTTTGTGTAGAAAAATAAAATAGTTTCAACCATCCCAGGAATTACACAGTACATGTACAACATTTCTTTTACCTTTTTCCTTTGTGGCCCGCATAACGCTCTATTATTTCAATGTGGCCCTTGGCCACTTCTGAGTTGGGCACCACTGCTTTATACCCTTGTGATAAGCTATTAATAAACATGAAAAGGCTTCTTACTTTCAAGAAGATGATTTTCTTCACATAATATAGCATGATTTCATGGATTTTTGTATGGAAAGTCTGAAAACTGGCCTTATGATCTTGTGAAAGCACATTTTTATCAAAACAGTTTTTCTCAAATTATGGTGTCTAATATTTATTCTAGTAAAATCATAAATTCCCATTCACATGATGCACAGCAATTGTTATGAATAAAATCACGGTTTATGAATTTTTCTTATATGTTTTGCAGGTTTTTTAAATGCAAAGCACCAGCCAAATGACAGAGTGATCTCAAATTTTGGGCTGATGGACCAAATTGCTGCTTTGCACTGGGTGCAAGAAAACATTGCAGCTTTTGGAGGAGATCCCACTTCAGTCACTCTGATGGGACACTCTGAAGGAGCTGCTTGCATCCATTTGTTGATGATGTATCCTGCTGTTGCAACTGGTGAGTGCTGGATGCTGATGAAACTATCAGCAGAAGATTTATTCAATCAGTGGCTATTACATCTCTTTTCTCATTTTGATTGTCACAGATTTTCTGTTGTTGAGCTTGGAAGGAAACTTGTAACAGAACTTCCCTTGTAGAAAAAGGAATTGAAAAAGCGTTTGCCAAGAATTGTTGAATATAAAAAATATGGTTTTAAAAATTGAGTCTCTCAAGTATACAGAGGCCATATTTTTGTGAGCAGAACATGGTGGAAGACTGCCCTGTTATTTTATGAGGCCAAAGAGAGGACTGAAATGAAATCAGGCTACCCTCACTAAGGTTCACCATATAATACATTGGCATGTCCAAAAGTACTGGCATTTTTCAAGTTTCATAAATACTGAAATATATTCAGAATATAGTAATTATAATACCTGAGAACGTTTCCCTTGTCAATATCTTCCTGTGCTGTTGATAAAAAAAGTTAAATCTTGTTGAACTTTGGTAGGAAAACGTTTGCAGAAGCATGTTTCCAGTTGATGGCAAAGAAGATTCCTAACCTCACTATACATAAATAGACTTTATACAGTCAAACCCCATTGACGCCTGCCAATAAGCCAACATTTGGCAACCTTCAATTTACTTTGAAATGAATCTTGAGGAACAAGTTTCAGTGAGGTCACAGAACTTTAAAAAACAATATTCCCAATTAAACAAAAACAAACACAAAGTTACTATGATTTACTTATTGGTTACACTATAGCTAAATACAGGTGGTACCTCAAAATCCAATGTCCCACAATTTGACTGTCCTACAAATCAACAGTCAACTGTGCAGGGATGTCAACTTGCAATTGGACCTCTTTATTGCCTTCAAATTTGACCAGCAGAAAGACTAAAAATGTCAAATTTCATGCAGAAATCATCAAATTTGAATTGTCTTGCAATTCAACTGCCTGCAATACAACCCTTATACAGTACCTGGCAAAGGATTAGGGTCAAATTGCAGGGCACCACCAAATTCAAAATGGAACTTTGTTTCCCTATGTACCAAGCATGATTTTTATATCTGTTTAGCTATTTCAATAAACCAACAACACCATTTGAACTGAAAACCAAGTTCTTTGAGAATATATTGACTGCAAATTTAGTGGAATCCAAACATTCGGTCAGCCTAAAATATGGACAATTTGCCTTTGGAAAACTGAAAAAGAATGTACCCTGACATTCAAAAAATGTTTTAAGATGCAAACACTTGAAAGATTTCTAGAACAATTGAAAATTTTCATTTTCTGAATGTTGGTGTCTCTTGAACAAATTGAGCTATTTATATTCACACAAATAGAAAATTCTGTATATGTCATGGTAAGATGACCTGAATCCTTAACCAAGAGCAGGCTAAGTTTGTGCTTCTCTTAGCAGATTTTTTTTGTCCCATCATTGGTGCATATAGTAGAGCTCTTCCTGATGCTGTGCATTTGAAGCTGAAAAATTTTTTTTATATTATGTTTGGGTGACTTTATTCTTAGTTTTTGATGATTCACAGAAACAAATTGTAAATATTCACCTTGAAGTCTATGGGAAGATGTGATTCAACATACAGACAACTCCCCCAACAAGTTCAAGCACTAAAATTACAACCCCATCTCAGGGGATGAGCCCCACTTTACCTCTCCCATACTTTGTGTACCTGACTTTCACAAGAACCCCGATTTTTTTCAGGGCAGCAGGTTTCTCCCTCATTAAACGGCGGAGAGGGGAAACAAAGTCTGAGCGACCGCTAATGCGGTTTACATTGGCTAGGGCGCAACATATGCATGTTCCGATTATAACACAGCAGCAAAAGCCCTCGCTTATTCTCCCTTGTTGCCTTTGATGTCCCGGGCGGCGGATTAAGTGCACAGCAGGACGGGGCGCCACTGCTGCTCTTGTATAGACAGACGTCTGCCTTCCTGGCTGCCATTTGAGGCTTGCAAAAAAAAAAAAAAAAA